>JACXGI010015827.1:0-16863 GCA_016801175.1 Esox masquinongy | reverse complement strand
TTCACCGACAAGAGCTGACTCTTAGAGCCGACTCGTTCGCGAACGACCCATCACTAGTGCACAGCGAGGAGCGAGCAAAAGTGTCTGCAAGCGGAACGAGACTGACAGAACACCAGACCCAAATGAGAAGAAAAGAGGAAACGTGAGTATTGACCATTATAATTGTGCATGCGTTTTTTAAATCCTTTTTTTTATTGGTCTTAAGTAATATTCTAATTTTCTGAGATACTGAATTTGGGATTTTCATTAGTTGTCAGTTATAATCATCAAAATTGAAAGGAATAAACACTTGAAATATATCAGTCTGTGTGGAATGAATGTATACATTATACAGGGTTCACTTTTTGAATGGAATTACTGAAATAAATCAACTTTTTGATGATATTCTAATTATATGACCAGCACCTGTACATAAAATGACCATACAGTGCAAAACTTTCAATTTCAATAAGTGCTCCCTAATGTCCAAGTATCCTCTCAAAAATGTCAATCCTTTCTATGGGACACCCAGTCACACAGTTCACAGGTCCAAAAGCATTCGAATTATGCTGTTCAGATTGTATTCGTTTTGAATGGTTAGATTTATATGCACTTTGTTTATATACATTAAAAAGTTATACTTTAAATGCAAATGTTTAATAGCATTCTTTTTCATAACAAACCAATGCATTTTAAATACATTATGGTTAAGGTAGTGTATGATTTCATTTAATAATTTAATTAGAATTGTTTTAACACCAATCATAGTCAAACTATCGCAAGCTGTTTGACTTGAAAAAACACAAAACATATTTTTTTAAAGAGCCATCTGGGAGCCAAAAGAGCTGGCTCTTTTTGGTGAGCTGAGCTTAACAAGCCGGCTCACTGAAAAGATCCGAAATGCCCATCATTACTGTGCACCACCACTACTACTCCTCTCTACCTGATAGCAAAATTACTACATGTGAAAAAAGGTAGCTTTTTAAGTTACCTGAACAGTGAAAGTGATATGCATAACTCCTATGGTTAAAAATGTAAAATTGGTTGGAGCAAAACCTGAAATAACAAATGGTGTAAGGCAATGACTATTTACCTAGATATTATTGAATTCGTGTTCGTGCTTTAGTAAAATAGCCAGTTACTTTTGTTTTCAGCAGTTATTTTTAGCGGTTAAAATTACAATAATGAATTGTTACTGTACTTTGCCTACAGTAACATTCAAATTATTGTAAATGTCGTCAGAACTGTGGAGTTTTACACAGAACGCACCCTAATATACAGTAATCTAATGTGAAGGTTTTATACAGTACCACACTGTTCACAATACAGTGATTTACTGGAGAAATTAAAAAAAAATTTACAGTGTGTATATTACCAATTCTCCAAGCATATGCAAACTTTTGAGCACAACTGTATACTACTTGTTTGTCAATCAACATAATATATTTTTGTTGTTAATTTTTTGCGCAGTTAATGTTCTATCAAATGGAGTAGTTGGGAGAGAGCAACACGTTTCATTGCCCCCACTCTAACCTGCTTTTCCTGAGTGTGAGAGCAGCATTTTGAGACACACAATCAAGGCCGGCCAGGGGCATAGGCGAAATAAGCAAATGCTAGGGGCGCTCTCCATCCAGGGGTGCCCAAATGTGTGACGATTATTATATATTGTTTTACTTTTACTATTTTTGCTAATACTATTTAAATACTATTTATTCGAAATATATAAAAAAGCGAATGCCCCCCAACAACATAATAGTTATGTTGTTATATGTTATATGGCCTGATAAGCATCAGTTATGCTTTTCAGGCCATATTTTGCCCGCACAATCACTCAGCCCAGCGCATCAATTGCCCCCGCTCTAACTTAGATTTAGCTGATTGTGGGGGATGGGTAGGTTCAGTTATCTAGTAGTGAGTGACACTGAACGTGAAACATTATAAATTAGCATCAGTAGCCTACTTCATACGATAGTGCCCACTGCTCAGGAAAGAAAACGAAGAGAAGATGAGGGAAAACGGATAAGAGGCAGAGGGAATGAGATGAATGAATAATTTATGTAATTGCATTGTAGTTACCGTTGGAGCAGTGTCACTACTAGCTAGCTTACTTTGGACGATACTAGTAACATTCATTAATTTAAATAGCTACCTAGCTAGAGTTTGTCACTCAGTTACTTTTACCTTAAATTCATTAGGGAATGTTGGAAAGACTATTCAGGTGTTTGGGGAATAACCTAACCTATAACATAATTTTGAGAAATACTCTTTTTCTTTCAAGTGTGCTGCACTAACCTCCCACTGTCTGCCTCAAGAAACCAGGCATAGGCCTACATTTTTTTTGACATTTTAGCTAGTCTAGTTAGCCAATGCTTGTAAAAGTAAATAAAAATACTTTTCCTTTCCCATCCCCTTTTGTAATTAATAGATGTAAACCTTTGCATTTTCATTATTGATTAGTCTTATGCTATATGTATTATAGCAAACAGCATGCGAGAGAAGTGCCCACTTAATAACCTACATGTTTTGTACATGAATGCTAGGTGTAATTCCTCTTACTATATCTGTTTAGGCTATAATGTGGATTTGGTGTTATTATTGTAAAGCTTAACCATAATCAGCAGCTTTTTTATTAATATAATGTAACACCCCATGGTCACATAAACTCCTCTTCCTTCTTCAGATGCACATTGGAAATACTTGAATCCCACCCATGCAAATCCTGGGCCATCTGCAGACACCTTCTCTGCCTCAGCACAACCCAGTGATGCAGCATAAAGTGCTCCTGTCCCCTCCACCTCAGCACAGCCCAGCGTCAGGCATCTACAAAAAGGCTGCACCAATAGACCCCACTGACTGGTCATCTGTTTTAACTGATAGGGGTAAGAACAGATTTTGTTCTCAGAGGACCGTATGAAATAAAAAACAGTTTAACGTTTCTGAAACAAAAAGATGGGAGAACGCATGACTATTTCAATAATCTTAGTCAATGGAGAAAAAAATCTAAAGTTGCAAGAAAGACAAGGCGAGTCATGCCGTAGAACAATGCTAAATTATGCATATAACACTTAGGTCTCTGTTGTAGAAAATTAATTTATTGTCATTCTTATTTATTCATTATTTTATTAGAAGGGTTTTGTATTCTGTATGCTTGATCAATTACACATATACTGAAAGACTTGTCTCACTCTGTCTCCAACTTATAAGGCCAGTATCTGTATTCAATGGCAATGATGAATGGAATGTCGGCTGAGCAGGGCCTTGGCTCCTTTTAGCAGTAAGAGAAACAGGCCTCTGCCTGTGCCATAAAACCGCCATAAGAAACTGTTCACTAGGAGGAAGCTCTCAAACAGCAGGGGGTTATTATTACTTACATCCTATAGGTGAACAGAGCTCTATTCCTTATTGGGAAGAGCATAGTTAACTTAAGTCTCCATATAGTAACTGTCTAGATTGATATATCTCAGCCTTTGACCGGGTTGTCTGGGCAACCGACAGTCTATGATTCTCTGTGCCTCTTGGAGCCATCTGAGTGCAACCTTGCATTTTTAGACTACCCCATAGTGACGACTACTCCTTGTATGTACATTCTGCAAATGCTAATTCCGTCATCTGTACTGTTGGAAGAGAATATAAGCTTGAAACTTGAAATGCATAATCAGAACAATCTTTCATGACGTTACTCTGTTAGTCTCTGTACTCATTCTCTGTTGATGTTGTGACGGTTGTTCCCGTGGATCCACGTAATTAAACTTGAAATAATCAACTGTTATACCAAACTCTGAGAAGTTTTTATTTTAATAAATCGCGAACATTTTCCATCTTCCAGAATTTGGCACCCCAGATGGGACTTCAATATCTTCACGACAACGGTGTCTGCTTTTCAACTCTCTCCAGCTGACTGAACTGCGCGCATCATAAATAGGTAAGCGAAACCTACTTGACAAAATTTGCAATAGTTCATATCAGTCTGTTTGAGAGTTTAATTGTTTACACCAGAGCCGGGAGTGACAAGTCCGATTTGTTACATATAAAATAACAGTTGATTATTGATGGTACATGTTGTATTGATGTTTCATTGTCATAATTTTATGTACTAAAAGAAAAATATAGAAAATCCTTTGATAAGAAGTTAAAGAACAAAAAAGAGATGTAACTGAATATTTGATAACAAAGTAAGATCATTAAGAGAACTTAATTTACACTTTAGGGTAAATTAATAATTCAAATTAGATTATCCAAGAAACCCTATGTTGAGGATACCCAAGAACATTAGGTGAGTGGGCTAAAATCTCTACACTGTTAACAGAAGTATGAATGGTCAACCTTGAATGAGTGTTTGTGTGTGAGCGAGTGAGCCGAAGTTTTGTATGTGCGTGGTTGGGGACTGAATGTGTGTGAGAATGAGAGTGTGTGCTCAATAATACGTGTGATTGGGTTGCGTTCCTTATTGTCGCACCACTACACTTGTGTTCTTTATTCTTGTATGTCATGATCTGTGTTCTGATGAAAATTATAGCAAAAGGTGTATGTTACTAATTATTATAGATATAACCCATTTGGGCTTGTAATGGTATAGCCGGACATTTAAATTACGTCACGGCTCTCTATTCTTCTCTGGCGCCACCTGGTGGCTATTTGAAGAAGGTTCAGCATAGACGACAAACACATTGACTATAATAGTGTGCGGTGTTGGGTATGCTTTATATTTTGAGAGTTTCCTATAATCTCCAAATAAACACCGGGGTGGCAATTGCCATACTTACGCCACATGTGCTGGTGATTTTCACTCAGACACAGATCACTTTTATTTTTTTCTATTTAAACATATTTGCAGTTTTACGAGAAACGAAGGATAACGTTTCTTTTGGGGTATTATAGGAAAAAGTTATTTCCGTTATTTATAACAACTAGTCTTGGCCTGTACAGTCTTTGTCACTAGCTCTCTGATTTATCTAGCCATTAAAACACGGCATTAGAGTGGGTTCCCGTTAGATAAGAAATTTTTCCTGGGCCACACGGCGGGGGACATTTTTCCTATATTTTTGAGATACAAAGGGTACATTCAGACCACCCAGATGAAATACAAACAGACACTTGTTCTGCAATTTATCAAAACGGCGTAGCCATTTGGACAGATAAACCTGAGTTATTGCAAATTATTAACCAATATATTAGCCAAGTAACTAATAATTATTTAAACTAAACACATAGGTAGGGACGTGCCGGTCGTTTCCTGAGTAGAGAAATCCAAACATCAAACTTTTATCCGATTAAAAAAAAAAACTAAAAAAAAACTCTGAATTTTGATTTTTGTTCAAGAAATGGAAGTCCAAGATAAAATCAAGACAGACGCCCAGACGGAGAAAACCGAGAAGAGAGTCGAGACCCCGGCCGAATACATGCTGAAACTCCATGGTAAGGGGCCGGTCGCATTCATTCCAGAATGGTGTGAGATAACAAAATTCAGCATTAACCCTTTTCCACCACAAGGTACTTTTGATCCTGTAATATTGATCGAGGTCCATGGAGCAATATCTTGCAGAAGTCATGAAAAAGGCCTGCTCAACAAAATAAAAACCAGGAAAATGTGGCTGCCTATTGGCGTATGGAGGGAAGAAGCTAAAAAGGCTAAAACACAGGCAGCTATGTTATCCCCAGAGGATGAACTAGCCTGTGCAGCATTAGCCTTGGGGGTCACAGGGGACAGCCAGACCCCGAACATCAGCACACCAGCCCGGAGCACTACAACCTCCGCTATTAACACCCTGCCTCCACCAGCGACGCCTAAAGTCAAAGACTCCTCCCCCATTCACATGGATACCCCGGATGAAGACCTCATACAGTTTGCCCGTGAACGAGCACATGACAAATCCAGAAAACTTTCCTCTGCCAGCTGCACGGGAGAATCAGACGAAGACCTAATGGAAATAACTCTGAAGCAAACACATAACAAGCCCAGAGAACTTTGTTACAAAATACTAGAAAACACACCAGCAGTCGGGGTGTGGCTCGCCTCAAGCAAATATACCAGCCTCCCGCAGCCGGCACCCAGATCAACTGGAACGCGGGTGAGTGAGCGGTCAAACAAGGGTTATAATCCCAACCCACAACGTTTACCTCAATCTGTCCTCGGTGCGCGCCCACGGAGGCTGGCGCAATCTAATTTGAATTTGGTCTCACAACATGTTCAGTCCACAGGTTTCGAGGAATCAGATGAAGAGCAAGTCCTTGCACCTCTAGTGTCGTTTCCAACAGCATCAGGAAGACCAACAGCCGTTCATCGACCATGGGGCCTGAAAGATTTAAAAGCCATGGCAGCTGACCTCCCCTCTGTCCACGATGACTTTGAATCATGGATAAAAGAGGTAAATGACAAAATTGATGGTATGACTCTGAGTTCAGAAGACATTGTTCCCCTGGCCAGAACACTACTAGGCGCTGACTGGGAGAAGGTGGCAACACACAGCGATCTGGAAACCATGCGAACACATGAACGAGATGCTGGCTACCAGATGGAAGCCCTACATAAAACTTTGAGGGATCTCTTCCCTCGGAAATACAGCATGGAAAAGGTACGAAGCTGTATAATGAACCCTGATGAGTCCCTGGTCGATTACATAGCCAGAAAAAGAAAAGCCTGGAAATCAGGGACCAGACTGGGCCCTGATAACCATGCACATGAGGTAATGTTTGGGCAGTTAGTACTAGCCGGTCTGCCAGATGCAATTAAAAATCGGGTCATGAACTCTTGCATTGAATATGAAGCCAAAACAGCTGATGAACTCTCATTACACATTCGACATGCCATGAACCTTATTAATAAGGAAAAACAAGCTAAAAAAGATAGAAAAGAAAGAACTGAAATGGCACTAATGGCATCTCAAATCAAAACTAACCAACACACTATAGGTGCTGCACTCGAACATCCCAACCCAACCCAACCATTTCCCCAGCAACGGCGTTGGCAACCCCAGCAGTCGTATCAGCAGCCGTACCAGCAGTCTCCTCAGCCTATGGTAAGCTACCAGCAGCCATCAGTACAAAATTTCCAGGACCCAAGACTCCAGCCAGGTCAATGAGCACAGAACCAACAGTATCCTGATCAACAGTACAGAGGTAGAGGTAACTGGGTCAACAGGGGCAGAGGAAGGGCTTACATCATGAACAGACCGAGCCCAAACCGACCATGCCACCAGTGCGGGAACATCGGCCATTGGATCAAGGATTGCCCTGAAGGTCAGTCAACCGCCCTTACACGATACACAGGTGGAGGAGCACCTCCAGTACAAGGACAAGTTTATGGCAGAACCTGGGGAATGGAACCATTTTTATGGTTCGCATTGAGGGTGTCTGGCAGATCCCTTCGAAAACATACATTCACCTAAGACTTTAACACAATCTGCCTCCGTCACCACCAGATAACCTAATCACCAACCCAGAATAGAGCTAAATGTAGATGACAAGCCAGTGACATTCCTGATCGACACAGGAGCCACTTCTTCCTGTGTTGGTTGGGAAACACCAAAATTTCCCTTATCATCCAAAACACAAGCAGCAAGAGGCTTCAGCAGGCCTGCTACCATTAACAGAGTCACAAAACCTTTGAACGTTAAATTGACAGGCCAATCTATTGAACAGGAATTCCTATACTGCCCAAAGATACCAGTCAATCTGATGGGTGGGATCTCTTATGCAAACTAAATGCTACAATTCACTGCTCTCCAACTGGGTTAATCTCTTAATTTCCGG
Source organism: Esox masquinongy (assembly GCA_016801175.1). NCBI lineage: Eukaryota > Metazoa > Chordata > Actinopteri > Esociformes > Esocidae > Esox > Esox masquinongy. Next base: position 9,135 of record JACXGI010015827.1, on the reverse strand, counting down.
AGATCTCAACTGAACGACTGATCATGTGTGTACAAGCATCTGTCTCCGACACAGTCTACTGGCTACAACTTGCAGACCGCAATGCCCTACGATAAACTGTGGAGTCACTGTTGGACCGACCACCACTGAAGGGTATGTCTTCCCAATTCCACTTTAATCTCAACAGTTTACACATGACCCTTTTGTACGACCATGAATCTTTACAGAGCCTGTACGCAGAAACAGCGAAAGGCTGGCTTGGAAGGAGCTCCATCATCACCACATCCCACTTATACATCGGCAAACAAGGTATTGGAGCAACAGTCTCTCTCAACCCTGAGCAACAGGCAAGGTATTTCCCTGATCCACTAAGACATCCACACATTAACCTGGCAGTCACCAAAGGGGCCTACAAGGCAGCAGACGTGGGGAAAATGCTGAAAACACTTGACAACTTGACAACATGGCCACCAGTGCCAAATACACAATGGGAAACTACAGTTCACGAAGGAATGTCAGTATACCGATGTGTTGTTAGCACAGTTGATTCTGCAATTTATGAGAAGCACCTGGTCTCTACACAGTGTGTGGTTTCAGGAACGCGGCCTGAAGTGGAGAAAATCATCGAAGATGCGCTGAAGGGGGATGTCTGGTCGACAGGACGAAACGACGTGGGACTCATCCGCTCTGCTCCAAGTGTTCGCATCATTCTGAAACCCGACATGGACGGCCCTCGAGTGCGACAGTACCGGATATCACCTGAAGGTGAGGCAGGAATCAAACCTACCTTTGAAGACTTGCGGCGACAAGATGTGCTCATCCCAATCATCAGCCCATACAACACTCCCCTCTTGCCAGTGAAGAAAGTGGGCACAGGGAAGTATCGAATGGTTCAGGATCTACGACCTCTAAATGATGTGGTTCAGGCTGAGTTCCCAGTGGTACCTAACCCTGCCACCATTCTGTCTTCCATTCCAACAGAATGGAACAAAGTGGTACACTGTCACTGACCTGTGTTCAGCATGCTTCTCTATTCCTCTGCACCCAGATTCACAGACATACTTTGCCTTCACCTACCGGGGCCAACAGTACACCTACCGGGGCCAACAGTACACAGTACACCTGCTAGCTGCAGACCAGGCCGATGTCTGTTTGAAAGGGGGAAGCACCCTGATACAGTATGTTGACGACCTCCTACTTGCCTCAACTTCCGAGGAAATCTGTATCCAAGACACCATAACCCTTCTGCAAGCATTGGAGAGAAAGGGTCACAAGGTCTCAAGGACAAAAGCACAGCTGGTCCGCCAGCGGGTAATGTACCTGGGTCACGTATTGGAAGGGGGTGAGAAACGTCTCTCTACAAACCGTGTATCTGCTATCTCTGCCTGCCCACAGCCCAGGACACAGAAGGAGTTGGCAACGTTCCTGGGAATGACGGGGTACTGCAGGATGTGGATCCCAGAGTATGCCAGGTTGTCTCACACACTACGCGAACTGGCCGTCGATGACAGCAAACGCCTTGTCTGGCACGACGACGCTCTGAGCGCCTTCACTGAACTGAAACTGGCTCTACAGCAAGCTCCAGCCTTGGGGTTGCCAGACTACACCAAACCCTTTGACCTCTACGCAGCAGAAAAGAAGGGGTTTGCAAATGCAGTCCTGATCCAGAAACACAATGGAGCCAACCGTCCAATCGCATGGTACAGCCACAGACTCGACCTAGTGGAAAAGGGAATGCCCACCTGTGACCAGGGCCTGGCAGCAGCAGCATTCGCACTGAAGACTTCAGCAGGTCTGACCCAGGGGAGTCAGATCACCCTGCATGTTACCCACAACGTTGCGGCCTTACTCGAACCAAGAATACAGCACATGACAGCCCAGAGGCTATCCGGGTATGAGATTCTTTTGACAGCTCCGAATGTCACCATCAAACAATGCAACACGCTCAACCCAGCAGCCTGCATGGCCACAGAAGAATATGGAGAAGAACACCACTCTTTCCTTGACTACATCGCAACAGAAACTAAACCCCGCCCTGAACTCCAGGATACTCCTCTTCCAGACGCCGAACTGGAGTTCTTTGTGGATGGTTCTTCAACAAGGATGGCCGATGGGTCTGGACTACAGTCAGGATATGCCGTCATTTCGATCGACAAGGGGGTCATTGAACAAGGTAGATTGCCTGCCGATTTCTCTGCTCAGAAAGCTGAACTTGTTGCAATAACTAGAGCTTGTGTTCTTGCTTCCCAAAAATCAGTGAACATCTATAATGATTCCAGGTATGCCACCGGAGTAGCCAGTGATTTTGGCATCCTCTGGATGCACCGGGGGTTTTTAACCTCAACTGGTACACGTATCACTAACTCTTCACAGGTCAGCGATTTGCTCAGTGCTATTATGCAGCCCTCGCAGCTAGCCATAATCAAATGCCCCGCGCATACAGGTGGTAACGACAGGGTGTCTGTAGGTAACTCCATGGCCGACAAAGCGGCAAAAGAGGCTGCGCAAATGCCTTTAATTGCTGCCGTAACTCGTTCTGCTACTAAACATGTCAATTTGTGTCCAGGTTACACTGCCGACCATATCCGTGAACTACAGACCTCTGTCGCCGAGGCTAAGAAACAAACCTGGGTGACAGCCGGCTGTGCAGCCGGCGCCGACAGAATCTTTAGACACCTGTCCGGTAGGCCTGCTGCACCTGCTTCACTTCTGCCCAGTCTTTCCCGAGTGGCACACGGTGTGTGCCACACGGGAAAAGAGGGAATGATAGCTAGCATAGGTAAACTTTGGTTTGCCCCGGGACTCCGAAGAGCATGTGAGAAAATTTGCAGAGAATGCCCAATCTGTAAGGTACACAACATACAGAAAACAGGCCCTGTGAAGCAAGGTAAAGCACCCCCACCACACGGTCCATTTGTACACTTACAGATGGACTTCATTGACATGACAGAGAGAGCTGGTGAAAAACGCTATTGTTTGGTAATAGCTGACAAGTTTTCAAGTTGGGTAGAAGCTTTTCCTACATGAAACAATGATACAAAGACTGTTGTGAAATGTCTAATGAGGGAGGTTATACTGAGGTTCGGTGTGCCAGAGATTCTCTCATCTGACCAAGGGACACATTTCAAAAATGAACTGACAAAAGAACTGTGCCACGCACTAGGTATTCAACAGAAATTCTCATGTCCATGGCATCCACAAAGTGCGGGGATGGTCGAGAGAACGAACCAATCTCTGAAAAACAAACTGTCTAAATGCTGTGCACATACAGGGATGAACTAGGTAGACTCTGGCACTAATGGCACTATGCTCCTCTCCTAGTCAAAGGGCTGGGTACACTCCACATGAGATATTGACTGGCAGACCGATGAGGAGTCCTTTGGAGCCTCCTCCGAACATTGACTTACAAATCATGACTGACTCACTTCTGGATTATGCCACAGAGCTAACTAGAATTGTCGAGCGTATGCATTCACAGGTTAATTAGGCACAAGGACCGCCTCCCCCGACGCTGCCGTGCCACAGATACCAACCCGGCGACTGGGTCTACATCAAGATCTACAGGAGGAAATGGAAGGATCCACGATGGAGCGGCCCACACCAGGTACTCCTGACAACTCACACAGCACTACGAGTCTCGGGGAAAGATACCTGGATCCATGCCAGCCACTGCCGACCAGACCACGACCCTCCAGCACAGAAGGACATACATCAGGAGCCCAGCCAGGGCTCAAAGATGGGCAAAGCTGGAAAATCAACACAAGAGCAGGAAGAGCCAGTGACCTCCTCCTTTGCTGCCTTGGTATGATAGGTGCAATGCTGGTCAGCCTACTGGTGGGACTTCTATGGAGTCTAGAATCCACAGGGACTGCCAAAGGGGGGCCTGGAGAATTGACTCTGACAGCCGAACCGAACAATCAAAGAGACCAGATGCCACCGCACGTAACTGCACTTACACTGCACCTCAACACTTCCACCACTCACCCACACACTCCAGCAACACATTTTGGGGAACACAAAGTCCACAGGGGGAGGGATAGACATAGCAGGGACCTTAGCGGCAGGATACGACAATGTGCAGGGACAGAGGTGCACCTGAATTACAATAATATCCCAGGCATGAAGGCAGAGTATCTGACCCTGGGTATCCAGGGGTTTCCAACAGGGGGAAACGGTATAGCAGGTGGACTGAAGCTAGCTACTAACAAGGAATGGCTCCCACAGGGGTTTTCCTTTAAAGTAGGCCTTTGTCAATACACCTTACACTCATATATATTTTCCAGTCCAATCATTAGGGAAAGCGGAGGCTCTCTCTCCTACACATTACAACTCGATGAAAGGTTAGAACTCCCTCATAGGTTTTACGCTGTATGCATGTTCTTCATTATTAATACCTCAGGAAAAGAACAAATCAAGAACAGGTTGCTCTCATTGTTCGAGGTATCCAAGTGCGATGGTCCACCATCTGTAGGGACCGGGTGGTCCATAGGAAAAAAGGGGGGACCAACTCATCCCGCCCCTGCCCCAATTCACGACCCAATTAAGACCAGAGGTAAGAAGCAGACGAACTCTCTCTCCTCCGTTAGTGAACCATACTGTTTGCAGGGGAGACAGAATAGCCCATATAGAATGTTTGTTTACCCCAGGGGCCCCTGCAACTGTAGTAAGTCTCTTATCCGCTTCACCAAAATCTTCTGCCCAAATGTGTAAAACAGCTTCATGGGACCAGGAAGAGAAGGAAGCAGTTATAGGCAACGATTGCCCAGAGAGAGTAATGATAACCCACGTGCCCGTAAAATATGAAGTTAGAATTGTATTCTCTGTAATTAACCCCTCCACCTTAACCATAGGAACTGTGTTCTACTGTACTTTCTCCACCCCCGAAGGAGCTCCAAAACCAGAGAATCGGGTGATACGCCCAGGCCATCAGGTGGTAGTGGTAAACTGTAACAGACCCAAGGTAACGACACACACCGAGATTCACCCAAAGCGGTTGGTCACAACTCTCTGCCAGACTCTCTTTCTGTTCAGGACCATGCCGTTAAAGGCAGGACCAGTAACCTATACAGCCAACTCGCTCATGCAAGAGCCATAGAGACAGGAAAATGCGTAATATGTGGGCTAATACCACACAGTTCCACAGGGGCCTCCCAGGGAGGAACCTGTGCTCTGATAGGACAGGAATGCTGTACATTTATACCTAATTACAAATCTTCCACAATGTAATATAGTTTTTTGGTTCAATACTCTTAATTATATTGTATTTATAATTAGGAGGCCAAGCAACAAAGTTGCTAGAACCCTCTTATAATTGTTGGTTTTATTATTATTATTATAAGGGTTTCAGCAGTTCACTGGTGAAACCCTATTGTGTTTGTTCGGTTCATTATTAGGGTTTCAGCAGTTCACTGGTGAAACACTATTGTGTTTGTTCCGGTTCATGATTAGGGTTTCAGCAGTTCACTGGTGAAACACTATTGTGTTTGTTCCGGTTCATTATTATTATTATTATTAGGGTTTCAGCAGTTCACTAGTGAAACCCTATTGTGTTTGTTCCGGTTCATTATTAAGGTTTCAGCAGTTCATTGGTGAAGCCCTATTGTGTTTGTTCCAGTTCATTATTAGGGTTTCAGCAGTTCACTGGTGAAGCACTATTGTGTTTGTTCCGGTTCATTATTATTATCATTATTAGGGTTTCAGCAGTTCACTGTTTCCCCCATACTTTTTCTCCCATACTTCTTCTTATTAGGTGTGCTTGCCAAAGGCAAAGCACAACTATAGGTTTCTCCCATACTTCTTATTATTAGGTGTGCTTGCCAAAAGCAAAGCACAACTATAGGTTTCTCCCATACTTCTTATTATTATTCTTCCAGCTCTACAGCCTAAACGGTAAAAGCTATAAACACGAAACCAACTCCAAAACGTCCCACATGCTCGAACTCGGGTTGCTTGAGCAGATCTTTTTGATAGCTATTATACTTTTTAAACTATATCAATATTTAAATGAGCCACCAATGTATTTCAATGGGAAAAAAGTGTCCATAGACTTGAATGGTAAAAAAGTCAAAAATTCTAGACGCATCTCCTCCTACATTTTTTAAGCTGTCAAGTCCAAACCAACGCCAAGATGTTCAGTCTGGCCTAACTCGAGTTGCTTGTATTCAGATTTTTGATACTATGTTTACTTTTGTAATAATTAACATTCAAATCTTGCATAAATTAACATGTTTCAATGAGAGCAAACGTAATACAGAGGTTTCAATTCAAAATGTTCATGCTTTAGGGCCAATCAACCTTTGATAACAACTTTGCCAATCAACCTTTGAAAACAACTTTAAAGGTTTGAGGTTATCCTAAATAAGAATTCTATTACATGTTTATAACCAATTATAAACATGTAATAGAATTCTATATAATTGTAATTTACATCGTTAGGATATAACTGAGAATGATTCTTGAACCGTTTATACTACAGACATAAAACCAACTTTGTTTCACACGTTTAGCCCATGCCCAGTTCATATGATGGAAGGTTTATTGATTTTACAGATGCTAATTAGCATAATTAGCATAATTATTGTTGACTAGCTATTAGGCTGTCTTTACCTATGCTGATTAGCGTATTCAGCATTAATTTGTTTTTAGGCTCTATCTTTTGAACCGTTCGAGCTACAGAAAAAAAACTGACTCTCATTCAAAAGTTGACACTATCCCGAGTTCATATAATGAAACCTTTATTGATTTTACGTATACTAATCAGCGTATTTACCGTTAATTTACTATTAGGCTGTATCTTTTGAACCGTTTGAGCTACAGACACAAAACAAACATTGTTTCACACGTTTAGGCTATACCCACTGCAATTTATGAAAGGGTACTTGATTTTACATATGCCAATTAGCGCTAATTAGCAAAATTAGTGTTGATTAACTATTAGGCTGTATCTTTTGAACCATTGGTGCTACAGACATGAAACCAACTTTGTTTCACACATTTAGGCTACATCCACTGCAATTTATGAAATGGTACTTGGTTTTACGTATGCAAATTTGCGTCATTAGCGTGTGGAAGATGGAAAATGTTCGCGATTTATTAAAATAAAGACTTCTCAGAGTCTGGTATAACAGTTGATTATTTCAAGTTTAATTACGTGGATCCACGGGAACAACCGTCACAACATCAACAGAGAATGAGTACAGAGACTAGCAGAGTAACGTCATGACAGACTGTTCTCCTTATGCATTTCATAAGACACTAGAGAATAGTGTCTTATGGCGGTTTTATAACTGGCAGAGGCCTGTTCCTTTTACTGCTCAGGGAGCCAAGGCCCTGTGCAGCCGACATTCCATTCATCCCCGTCCCTGAATACAGATACTGGCCTTATAAGTTGGAGACAGAGAGAGAAAGACAAGTGTTTCAGTATATGTGTAATTGATAAAGCATACAGAGTACAAAAACTTCTAATAAGATAATGAATAAATAAGAATGACAATAAATAAATTTTCTACAAGCGTAAATTAACTAATAGGCTGTATCTTTTGAATCGTTTGAGCTACAGCCACGAAACCAACTTTGTTACACCAGTTTAGGCTATCCCTACTTCAAATTTGGAAAAGTTTATTGATTTAACATATGCTAATTAGCGTAATTAGAATTAGTTAGCAATTAGGCTGTATCTTTTGAACCGTTTGAGCTACAGACATGAAACCAACTTTGCTTCACCAGTTTAGCTATCCCCTGTTCATATAATGACACAATAATTTATTTTACGTATGCCATTTGCGTAATTAGCATTAATTATCTTTTAGGGTGTTTCTGTTGAACCGTTCATGCCACAGACACGAAAACAACTTTGTTTTACATGTTTAAGCTATCCCTACTGCAAACTAAGAAACAGTAATTGATTTTACATACGCTAATTTGCGTAATTACCGTTAATTTACTATTAGGCTGTATCTTTTGAACCGTTCGAGCTACAGACACGAAACCATCTTTGTTTCACATATTTAGGCTATACCCACTGCAATTTATGAAATGGTACTTGGTTTTACATATGTAAATTTGCGTAATTAGTGTAATTTAACTACTAGGCTGTATTTTTTCAACCCTTTGAGCTACAGACATGAAACCAACTTTGTTTCACACGTTTAGGCTATCCCCACTGCAAACTATGAAACGGTAATTGATTTTACAAATGCTCGTTAGCATAATTACCGTTAATTAACTGTTAGGTTGTATCTTATAAACCGTTCGAGCTACAGCCACGAAACCAACTTTGTTACACCAGATTAGGCTATCCCTACATCAAATTTGGAAACGTTTATCAATTTTTAGTATGCTAATTAGCATTAATTAGCAATTAGGCTGTATCTTTTGAACCGTTTGAGCTACAGACACGAAACCAACTTTTTTACACCAGTTCAAGCTATTAGTACTTCAAATAAGAAATGTTTATCGATTTTACGTATGCTAATTTGCACAATTAGCATGAATTAGCAATTAGGCTGTATCTTTTCAACCGTTCAAGCTACAGACATGAAACTGATTCTCATTCAAGAGTTTTGACTGTTTCCATTTAATGTACTAACACGTTTATTGATTTTACGTATGCTTCTTTGCGTAATTAGTGTGAATTAAATATTACGCTGTAGCTCTTGAACTGTTCAAGCTACAGACACAAAACCAACTTATGTTTTACCAGGTTAAGCTATCCCTTCTTCAAATTAGGATACGTTTATTAATTTTACAAATGCTAATTTGCGTAATTAGCATTAATTAGCTTTCACCTGTGTTTAGCCGCCACCTGTTTCTGTTCTCCTTGTCAGTCTGTGTGTTTAAGTTCTTGTCGGTAATTGTGTTGTTATTGAGGCGTTCCATGTAGGTGTTAAGTTGATTTCCTTTTTGTTTCCATTAGAAGTTCCTTCCTGCACCCCTGCGCTTGCCTCCGTCTATCCATGGATCTGGTGGCGGCAGTGGCTCCTCGGGGGCCCCCTGTGGCTCGGGCCCCCTCGGAGGGACCCGTATAGGGGCCCATAGCCCCCCCGCCCCCAAAAATATTTGGGGCGGACTCTGGGCGGCAGCAGGCCGCGGAGCAGGGACTGGGGCGGCGGCAGGCCGCGGAGCAGGGACTGGGGCGGCGGCAGGCCGCGGAGCAGG
>JACXGI010015826.1:0-17015 GCA_016801175.1 Esox masquinongy | reverse complement strand
AGAGGGAGTGAGAGAGGTGGTCTTCATCAGCCTGTTAGCGTCCCGTCTGACAGGCAACAGCATCAGAGCAGAAATACAGGACACCTCCCAGGCCACCTCCCTCCACACATCCACCTCCTCAGACACCTCCCTCCACACATCCACCTCCTCAGACACCTCCCTCCACACATCTACCTCCCAGTACATCTCCCTCCACACAACCACCTCCTCAGACACCTCCCTCCACACATCTACCTCCCAGGACACCTCCCTCTACACACCTACCTCTCAGTGCACCTCCCTACCCACATCCACCTCCTCAGACACCTCCCTCCACACATTCACCTCCTCAGACACCTCCCTCCACACATCCACCTCCTCAGACACCTCCCTCCACACATCTACCTCCCAGGACACCTGCCTCTACACACCTACCTCTCAGTGCACCTCCCTACCCACATCTACCTCCCAGGAGGGAGCAGATGGAAAGGCACCAATGGAGCCAGTCTTCCTGGAATGAGGCCAGATCTCAGATCTCACTGGAGTGTGTCAGGGTTTTCTGTCAGATCTATCACTCCTCTAAATGGCCAACTGCCAGAAAGTGTATGTGTGAGTGTGTGTGTGTGTTCTCTGTGGGTTGATGTAGTGAACTGGACTAGAGCTGAGTGGTACCCCAGGTAATATACCCACAGTAAGATCGTCATACAGCAGAAAAGACTGATCCGAAAACTTGCATTATTATTTTTTGTTACATAATTTAAACACAAACAAATAGGCAGATATAAATGGGCAAAACATATAGTTCTTTAATCTTTTGTTTTTATAAGAACGTAGGTGTTTTTAGATACACACCTCGACACCCATACTTATGTATACCATGCAACCGTAATTTTAGGTGTACCAGCTTAGCCCTCTAAACCCGTGGTCACAATGGGTCAAATCGACCGGGTGAACTCAAAGGCACTCCGTGGCCATGAAGAGAAAAAAACAAATTAATTTATCGTTCTGAACATCGTTAGCCAATCAGATAATGGAGCACTGTGTCTGTCCTGGGACACACAGTTAGAAACAGAGATTTTTAATTGCCTTTAAAACACAACTAGAGTGACTGTTGATGATTGCGGCAAAGAGCTGGTGGTTTCATGAGTGAGTTCACCTTGAATGTTGTATTCCGCTAGTTCAACATTTTTTATTCAATCCTTTTATAAGCCTTAACATGTTCTTCTCTACTCTCAATGCAACCATGCCTCCCGCTCTACGAACAGCAAAGTGTAAATAGGCTTGCCTAGTGATTATTAACATGATTTTTTTTAAATCAAGTACTATTTCATTTTTATGGTGAAATAATGTGATGCAACTTGAGTATTGCTGTTAGCTGGAGTATGGAGTCTCAACAGGGAGGGAGAGTTGAGGGATGGTGAGAGGCGGCTCCCTCCCCCTCCCTCCCTCCCTCCCTCCCTCTCCCTCCCTCCCCCCTCCCTCCCTCTGCTCAGCCCCGACGTCGACCAGACTCTCTCTCCCCTCGTCAGTGAAGCAAAAACTGAGAACCCCCCCCAAAAAATATTTAAATGTATGCTGACTCAGCTGTCCCTCACAAGTTATGCCCCAAATTACACTGTGAACTATTAGAGTGATCGCACGTTTTGCAAATAAACTTTTCCAGAAGGTCTGAGAAGAGTACTGGCAACGCTGCGGCAATAACGTCCCCTGGCCTTAAGCCTCTGGAACAAGTGCTTTTCAACCACTGAAGGTGGCACAGGCATAAAGGTTTAAAGTCACGTCATATGTCATGTGCTGGATCCGGCCCGTAACCACCGCAGTTACGGGCCGAGCTACTCGCCAGCAAGTTCTCTGTCCTTCACATCAGCGTGTTGCTGCCCGCTCTGTGCGTGTCTCAACCAATCAGAATCACGTAAATTGCAGGTTGCACGGGCCGGGCTCAAAGCTCGGTGGCTCTCTCCACCCTACGGTTGCCTATATACAATATTTAGCAACAGACAACACCTCGCTCCCTATGAAAATAATTATTTAACAGCTTAAGCACACACGTTTTACTGTATGGCATGGCAATGAGATGATTCAAGTCATAGGCTGTAGACTAGCGGAAACTGATGTGTACTGCATACAGTACTTGGTTCCCTGTCAATCGGCCGTGGGAAACCAACGGTGCTAACCGGGTCTCGTGGGGTTCAGTAGAGCTTGGTGCTTGCAATGCCAGGGTTGTGGGTTGGATTCCCACAGGAGGAAAGGGAAAAAAAGGATGAAAATGTACGCAGTCACTACTGTATGTCGCAGTGGATGAGAGCGTCTGCTAAATTATTCAAATGTAAAAATGTAAATGTATTTATAGTCCATTTGTAGGCTACATTATTTGTCATCTGAATAGTCTATATTTTCTGTCCAAAACGATAAACTGGAATGAATCCATTAAAGCTACAGCTAATATATCTGTCTGAATCAGACCTACAGCTACAGTTGATATATCTGTCTGAATCAGGCCTACAGCTACAGTTGATATATATGTCTGAATCAGGCCTACAGCTACAGTTGATATATCTGTCTGAATCAGGCCTACAGCTACAGTTAATATATCTGTCTGAATCAGGCCTACAGCTACAGTTGATATATCTGTCTGAAACAGGCCTACAGCTACAGCTGATATATCTGTCTGAATCAGGCCTACAGCTACAGTTGATATATCTGTCTGAATCAGGCCTACAGCTACAGTTGATATATCTGTCTGAAACAGACCTACAGCTACAGTTGATATATCTGTCTGAAACAGGCCTACAGCTACAGCTGATATATCTGTCTGAAACAGGCCTACAGCTACAGCTGATATATCTGTCTAAAACAGGCCTACAGCTACAGATGATGTATCTGTCTGAATCAGGCCTTCAGCTGAGTCCGGCAGAGCTCCACAATGCTAACTTGCCAACTCAGCTGTGTGAATTTCACAGATCAATCATGTTGCTCTCTGTGTCTGTGTACAGACCCCCCCCCACGCTGGTCATCTATCTTTAAAATAAAATGAATATGAACAAGTCTGCATGCGGTAGTCTCACAGGGCTTTCATACTCCCAGAGGCCAGGAGTTTGCCCAGTGTTTTTCTTTTTTAAAAACATGTGACCTAATTAGGAAAACTCTGGTCTCATTATTAATCACATTTAACCTTTCAACAACAGATTAATCACGTCACGCCGTAAAAGGCCTCAATTTTAGCTCTGTCAGGTCACCAGGAAAAAAAACAGCATAACATTTTTATTTTTATTTCCATCACCACCGTCTGGAATGAAACAAACTCCATGCACGTCTAACTCTGTGCACGTCTAACTCCAGGATCACAGATGCTCCAGCACATCCAAGCTTGGCAATGTAAAAAAGGCACAGAAACCTGGATACCGCAAAAAGCCTATTCTGGACCCAATCAATAACAGTTACACACTAGCACACCAAACACACACGTGGCCCACGACACAAACTCACACACACATTCACACACCTAGGGAGGCCCTGTGAGAAGCAATAGTGGGATTAATGAGGAGATCAGTGCCTCATGGTTAATGCATGAGGCAGGCAGCCTGGGAGCCAGGTGAGGACAGGACGGAATTTACGTTGGGAGTTCTAGATTCCCAGAGGGCAACCTCCACCGGCAAGAACTTTATTTCTCCATCAATAACCCCAGCACAGATGTCCTGAACTTCTCCGCCTGGCTGGTTGAAAGCTTTACCGCATATGTCGATATCTCGATTTTCCATGGCTACAACTGAAATTATCATTTAAAGCTGGAATCCTTAGTCCATTTGTGGACTCGCGAATTAATGATGTATGGCCATTGATTCTTGAAGAATATAACACGCAAGTGCCCCGTGAGCCGGAGAGGTGAACAGGTGGTCGCATTCCTGAGTGGCTATGCTAACTGCTAACCGGTGGGTTAATAAAGGAAGAAATAAACTGCATCGATTCAAGGCACAATTTGGCTGGTCAATTTGTTTCTAATGGCGCGTTCCATTTGTACTCGGAGGTCGGAATGTCCAAGTTCCAAGTTGGAAGTTTCAACTGGAACGCTGGAAGTCGGAATTCCAACTCGGAAAGTCGGCAGAAACCCACGATCCCCGAGTTCGTAATCCAAGATGGCAGCACCTTGTATCACCTGTAAAACGGACATTATACGTATGCCATTTAGCAGACTAGTATTATAAATTATATAGGAAAATGATGTTTATAGTTAATGTTACAATATTCTGAAGAGCATTCGCCCATCCAGGTTACAGGTTAGGCTAACGGTTACGGAATGGCCGATTAAAAAGCAGTCAAAACATTTTTCTACACAATGAAATACAGTGAAAAACATTGTATATATTCTGAAAGGTCAAGCCCAACAAAGGCTTTAAAGGGGGCGTCCATCTTGTTTTCCGACTTTGGACCCTGGAACGCGATCAACTTGGGTTAACGCGGGTTTGACATCATTCCCAGTTCCGAGTTCCAACTTCCGAGGTAAATGGAACGCACCATTACACACCAGGAAAGAACAACAAAAATATGAACAAGCCAAAATTCTTAAATCCACGAGAATTAAAAAAATGGACCACACGCGTCTCAATCCCGAGGCGCGTGTCACGCCCATAGCCTTGCAATGCCAATCCCACAAAGACCTGAGGCCATGATGAAAGTGGACACACACGGTTACCAATTCCCTGCCATCAACCAGATTCCCAGGGTCGTGTTTTTGATGGGGGGGTATAAAAATATACACCCTCATATTTGTAAGTCGCTCTAGATAGGAGCAACTGCTATATTATCTAAATGTAAATGTAATCACGTACCCTCTGTGTGTGTGTGTGTGTGTGTGTTTGTGTGTGTGTGTGTGTGTGCGTGTGTGTGTTGTCTCCTGGGCTGCTACTCCCCACTAACCATGGGCAAGTGTGTCAGACCAGGGAACACGTGGAGCTGTGTGTCCCTCACAGACGATCTGCCGTCTTAAGACCCTCAGGGAGGAGGTGGCCATTCTCTGAGAGACGCCAGGGCCTCGAGGACCATTCAAAAGAGCTAAATGTGATTATCACAGGCATTAAAGAGGGGCAAGCGAGTGGACAACTTCCCACAGACTTCATGGCGGGAGTACAAAAGAAGCCTCCGAATCTCAAACAGAAACCTCTGCAAGACCTCGAACACAGGATCGGTGGGCGCCGCCAGGAAAAAGGGGGGAAATCTGCGCCCCTTTGATAGTTAAACTGCACCAGTTCCACGAGGATCCAAGGAAAGGATTATTTTATTATTTTTTTAATATCTTTCTTGTTGGAATTTTTTTCCTCCTATTCTCTCGGTACTGCTTTTGAAGTACACATTTGTTCAGTCCTCATGCGTCTGTTGTTTTACATGTAAAGAAACTAAGAAGCGTACATTACATTATATTTTTAATTGAATTCAAATACTTGAAAATGCATCGTAAAAACTGCTGAAACATACCATGGCACAGTATCATACATAATGCATAACTCAAAGCAAACGATGAAGTGACTGTCCAACATTTGACAATGACTGATCTTCACTTTCTGAGTAAATCATTGAAGACCATTACTGATACGGCCTGGCGGAATTCCACAGACCCCTCCTCACCTCCCAGATGGTACGTTCCGCCGGTCCTCACAGTGATAGGAGTGGTGGTCCGGACCGCCGACGCCTCGTCTCCATCTATCATCAGCGTAATGGAGTTCTCCTTAGCAACCAGACGCACAGCGTGCCACTGGCCGTCGTTAAGGGCCGAACCTGAGGACGTGGGGAGAGGAAAACAGATGCATCATGGGTCAGAGTGGTTAATTAGTATAGGCTCTCCTGTTCACACCGGGTCTCACAAACCCCAGTGTCTGCTGGGAACCAGTCAGCAATATGAAAGGGCTCTTTGGGTCTAAAAGAGCTCAAAGAAGCTGCTGCGAGACACACAAACACACGCACGCACGCACAGAAGGGGTGGATGATAAAGGACAAAGAGAGGAGGAGTGAGATAGGGAGACAGAGATCTATCCATCTCCTGTATTCAGTGGAGATTCACTTCTGGCTCACAGTATTTTCATATACAATACAGAAGATGAAGTGGAAAAGAGACTGGTGTGTGTGTGTGTGTGCGGGAGAGGGAGGGAGGGGCTATATAATAAATAACAGATGGGGCTGCTGGGAGTTGCCAGTTTTTATGCCTGATCTCCATTCTGACTAGGAAGCAACTCCGGAGCCCATATGCATGGCTCCTCAGACACACACCCTGAACAGGCAATGCAATATGCCTCCTCAAACCAATCCACAGCTATAAAACAGGTCCTCGGAGAATCAGTTAGGTTGACACAGAAACACTGTGGAAGAGATTTTCATAGACTCACACAAACCCACACACACAAACACACACAGTCAATAACATAGATCATGTATCTAGGTTACTTTCTGCTACAGCTCTACATCTCTCTGACAAACACACACACCAGCAGACAGTATTGATATGTAATGGAACACTCAAGAGTAGGAGGGAGGGAGAGAGAAAGTGAGAAAGTGAGAGAGATGTATTTATCATATTGGAGATGAAAGTTTTAGGGAGAGATGTATTTATCATATTGGAGATGAAAGTTTTAGGGAGAGATGTATTTATCACATTGGAGATGAAAGTGTTAGAGAGAGATGTATTTATCACATTGGAGATGAAAGTGTTAGAGAGAGATGTTTTTATCACATTGGAGATGAAAGTGTTAGAGAGAGATGTTTTTATCACATTGGAGATGAAAGTGTTAGAGAGAGATGTTTTTATCACATTGGAGATGAAAGTGTTAGAGAGAGATGTATTTATCACATTGGAGATGAAAGTGTTAGAGAGAGATGTTTTTATCACATTGGAGATGAAAGTTTTAGAGAGAGATGTTTGTTTCACATTGGAGATGAAAATTTTAGAGAGAGATGTTTGTATCACATTGGAGATGAAATTTTAGAGAGAGATGTATTGATCACATTGGAGATTCAATTTTAGAGAGAGATGTATTTATCACATTGGAGATGAAAGTGTTAGAGAGAGATGTTTTTATCACATTGGAGATTAAAGTTTTAGAGAGAGATGTTTGTTTCACATTGGAGATGAAAATTTTAGAGAGATGCATTTATCACATTGGAGATGAAAGTGTTAGAGAGAGATGTTTTTATCACATTGGAGATGAAAGTGTTAGAGAGAGATGTTTGTATCACATTGGAGATAAGACTGAGGTTAAGTACCAGGTGAAACTCATTTCGCCCTCTTAACTTTGCAGTCATTTCGCCCTCTCAACTTTGCAGTCATTTCGACCTCTTAACGTTGCAGTCATTTCACCCTCTTAACGTTGCAGTCATTTGTGTCGTGTTCATTTTGACAGACTTTACAGTGTCCTTGTTGACCTTGGAGCCTTGTCTTTCTAGTGGTTCGATTTGACGCATCTTCTCCTCAGGAAACATATTGTCACACTTTACAGCACAATCATGTAATTAGTTATCATCAGTCTCTCCTCCTCAATACTAGCATCCAAACAAAGAGCTCTGCAACTAAAGCGACGACCTTGTTTTAGCGTTGCCTGATTATTGCTAATTAGTCCTTAACTGGTAGGGACAATCACCATCGTTACTGAGGTGGCAGGGTTAGACACACAGACACACACTCACGGAAATTTAATTGTTTGTATTTTTATGTGCCCCTGTGTGTGTCTTTGTGCGTTCATGTCAGAGTGTATTTCTGTCTGTGCTGTGCATGTTTGTCTCTCTGTCTGTGTGTCTTCATCAGACTGCGTGTCTCTGTGTGTGTCTGTGAGTGTGTGTCAGCCTGTGTAACTTCCAGTGGCTGTGTGTGTGTGTGTCTGTGTTTGTGGGTCTGTGTGTGTCAGTGTGTGTGTCTGTGTGTGTGTGTGTGTGTGTTAGTGAGTGTGTCTTTCAGTGTCTGTGTGTGTGTGTGTGTGTCTGTGTTTGTGGGTCAGTGTGTGTGTCTGTGTGTGTGTTTGTGTGTTCAAAGTTCAAACCTGTATTGGTCACACACACGTTAGCATCATACTACAATTGGTACCCGGAGAAAAATGGGGCACGTTCATGCTTTTTTAATTCCTGTCTGGGGGGTGGGCATTAACATTCAATTTTCATCAGTTAAAATTCCAATGTTGCTCAAGTCTTTCAGAATGAGCTGATTATTATATATTGATGTGCGCCCGGCGCTGCCCCTCGTCTTCCATTCCCCCCAGGACGCGCAGTATCAAGTGGGCCCATGTGGTTTCAATGGAATGATCCAGAGAACTGAATGTGTTGTGTGGAAGCACTACAAGAGCTGAGTCAAAGTCTCCTCCCAGAAGAACCAACCTGTGTAAGAGGGCAGGCATATCCATGTGTTTGTGTGTGAGGGGAACTTGACGTTGTTTAGCTTGACACGGTGAGCGGGAAGATTAGAAGGACCGAGGGTGAACCTAGCGTAATTTATTTAAATAAAAACAATGAAGCTATTTATCCGTTGTTGACCTCACAATAATGCCGGATAAAAGCAATCTGCTTTATAACATACAGATTGACTTCCATGAAAAGGCTGCCATGGCAAACTCAGAGATGGGCAGAGTGTGGTTGCTGAAGTACATTTTAGATGGGACTCAGCTCTCGTGATCCTTATTTTAATTTGATTTCACTGACAACAACAGGGTTTGGAGACTATTAAATCTTATAATCAGTAGTGCTTCCTGTTACACCTATGACGATATAGGATCCTATATATTCTCTCTCCAAATTCCATCAGTCACTGTGCACTTTATCTCTCCAGCAGTGAATGCTTTGGCGTGTTAAGTTCAAACCAGGGCTCAAGTAGAGGTTATGTGAGGCGAGGCCATACCTTCTGCCCAGTAAAAAGCATGTAACCTCTCTCCATCGGAGGGTTTTTAGAAATACCAAGAGACAATAAAGATGCATCAGTCTGTGATGCTTCACACAAGAAACAAGCTGTAAAAATGCATGGAGTGATTATATGCTGAAGGAGATATTCTCACCTCTAACCTTGTCTGGCAAGGACTGTGAACCCATGGCCTTCTGGCCGCCAGCCATTTAACGCTTACCAGGCAAAGACCTGTTTTAAACACACAATACGTGAGGTCTGGTCGATCCCATGAGGGAGGGTGAATGGTATGTTTGTTCTCCTCTATCCACTCTGTTTTAATTAATACTACGGTATTGGGAGGGTCACTTTTTTTTCTGCAGATGTTCAGTGAGAGCCTCATGATTGGCTGTTTGGCATAAGGGAGGGAAATCCGTCATCCAATCCGACATTTAAACATTCCTTTGAACTTCCTTTCAACTTGAAGTTGTACCCCTTATTATCAATAATATTCACTCCCATGGTGAGGATGTTGTCAGGTTGTAGTGAAATGCTTGTGTTTTGGCTCTTAAACAATGTAACCCATTAAAAAGCAACTCTTATGAATAGCAAGAAAGACAAAGTTTGCACAAGTACAATTGCGAGTTCACAAATGCAATCAGAAATACAAAATCAAGTAAACAAAACATAGAGATATAAATTGACTGGTGTTGATCCAGCGCGTGTTCAATAGTAACATGAGCTGAATATGTGTGGGGGTGAATGTGTGTGCATGTGTGTAGGTTGAATATGGATGTGACTGTAAGAGTGTGTGACCTTGTGGAGAGTGTATTAAGATGAGCCGGATTGTGGATGTGTGTGTGTGTGTGTGTTGTGTGCATGAGTGCAAAATGGGTTTTAAGGTGCATATCAGAGTGCAGGGCAGATGGGCAGGTAGTTTAACAGTCTGATGGCCTAGGGGCTCTTTTTCAGTCTCTGCCCTGATCATGATGCTCCAGAACCGTGCCTGTCTGCTATGGCTCATTGTGTGTGTGTGTGTATAATTGTGAGCGTCAGTAAGTGTGTGTTTGTGTGTGTATCCTTCCTACCTGATGAGATGTCTATCCTGCTGCCCTTCATCTGCGTCATGTTGAAGTGAACTCCCACCTTCCCATCCTCAATGGTAATCTCAAGCGTTCCGTCGTCAAGGATACTGAACAGGAGCAGCCCGTTGGCGTTCCACGTGCGGAACTGGAACCCTAGTGATACAGTGTCCTGATTGGCTCTTCCCGGGAGCTGCAGGAAGCTGGTGGCGTTGAAGAAAACTGGGAAGGAGTGAGTCTCAACGCAGGAGAACGATAGATTCCGCTGGTAGAGAGAAAGGTTACCTGTTACCTGTGACTGATTATCATTATACAACTGGCTCTATGAATGCTGAATGATAAACTGCGTTCCAAGCCGTGAGACGTATTGGCCGTCATAGTCACTCCAGTGCCTGCAAACCGTGGTATCTGAAAATGATTAATGCGCCTCCATAATAATTTCATCACATTCATGTTGTTGTCCAATTCATCCATTGTATTAATCCACTCACAGTACTTTGTCTTTTATCCAGAATCGATTTTAGCCAAATTGGGTCTCCGAACTCAGATTTCACTTTTGATATGCGATTGCGTACTCCCCCGGCTGTAGGAGGATAGAACGGTGCTCGCCGCGTAGATGACACACTCTTTTCAAACACGCATGTAACAAAGTAGGACTATGCATCTAAATGGCAGTAGAAAAACCATAACAAACCAAAATGAAGTAGTCACTGTCTTTCCAGTTTCGGTCTTTGACATAAGTTAATTGAAGTTGTCCAGCAAGTGACTTCAACGTTATGGTCATTTTACATACAGTAGCAAATATGCAAAAATCACTAACAACCGGGTTGCGCCTGTGGCAATGTGACAAAAAAAAATCCCAACCACATTTTGCTGTGGCAATATTATATTTGATTATATAACTTTAATTGTACGTTTCAATAATCAAAATAAAGTTTACATAAAAATATAAACGTCATTATTATGTTAGCATGTTGGTAACGCTTTATAAAAGCTGTAGGCCTATAGCACGCGAGTCCGTGCTGTATGGTGAACCCGCTATCGCGTTGGCCGGAACAAAACTATTTACCTGTGACTGTATTCACGATAGGCTACAGCACTACTGCTTTACCTGTGACCAGAGGCATTGCTAGGATCACAATACATTCGGGGCTTAGCCCCCCCCAACCAGAAAGTTCAGGGTTTTAAATGTACATGCTTGGGGAAAATGTGATGTACATGCTAGCAGCCTACACGTCTACAATGTCATAATGCGCGATCGGAATTATAGATGAATAGATCAGGGGCTTTTTTAAATCAATTTGAGATCTATTCATAAAAGATCCTGAGCTATAGCCCCGGACGCCCAGGCCTAGTGACGCCACTGCCTGTGACTGCATTCACAATACAGAACTGCTTTTCTATCTGTGACTGCATTCACAATACAGCAAAGCTTCGTTACCTGTGACTGCATTCACGATACAGCACTGCCTCTTGTGCCACATAGATGAATACATCATCATTAATCACGACTCAAATGTGTTGTTTGCTGTGATAAATGATCATGTTCTCGCTTTGACAAGGCAAGAACAAAATGCAACTGCAAGCTTGTGAGGCACAACTTACGAAGCTGGATGTGTCTAGTTTCTTGCGTCGTGCCAGATCAGTGATGTTATCTCCATTGTAGTTGATGCTCTCCATACAGCCTCTGAAGTTCTTCCTCCCGCCTCCCACTGGCTTACCACTGTAGGGCATGCCACCAAAACTCAACTAGAGTAGACAGCCAGGGATAGAGATAAGAGGATTAAGAAAGAGCACAGCATACTGTAAAACAGACTTCAGATGTGCTCTCTTCTGTGAGGGATTCAGTGTTCTTTCTTCGCTGTCTTAGTGCTTCCTAAATGTTCCTGCACGTGTCATCGTTCGCGTGTGCGCGTGTGTGGGTGTGTGTGTAGAGATGCTCCACTACCCATGATAATTAAAGCCAAGAGCACACAAGGGAATCCAACCCATTCAAGAAAAAAAGTAAAGTAGAAAAAACGAATATATTTCCTGACAAATATATGTATTTTCAATAAACACGTCATGCATTAAGATATATACATTTATTTTCATTTATATATTTTATATTCCTGAAAATTATTTTTTAAACGGACACACTCAGGACTAAGAGATTGTCTGGATTGTTGGGCAATGAGTGAAGTCGCACTATCAGGAATGACTCAGTTTGTCAATGGTTTCACTGCCAAAATCCGAAATCATCACATATATCCACTCATGCACTCAACACACTTCTTTGTTAGTGCCATATTTCTTGGGACATTAAAAATCTATTTCCCGTTATAAGTGGTGTTAGTGTGCAGTATTTTTTCTTTGCATTAACATCCAGCATTAATTGTCTAATATGGATTAGCCTTGATGAGTGAGTGTAACTCCAATATCTAATTTCCTCTGGTATCAAAGTACTACTTAAAGTACAGGAAATAAATCAAACAACAAATTATAGCTAACTCTTGGAAGAAAACAGGACAAAAGTGAGTGAGAGGAAAAAAGGATGGGAAAGATGGAGGGAAAGAGAGAGGGAGGGAGAGCGGTAGAGAGATGGAGAGAGATAATGAGAGGGATGAATTAAGAGAGAGGAATGTGAAAACGAAGACAAAGCAGTGCAAAGAAGGGAGACAGAATGACACTGACAAGAGGAGGAGGGTGTTAAAAGGGGTGAGCCTAAGATGAGACAGAAGAACATGGAGGAGGGAGAGGCGGGGGAGAGAGGAAGTGGTGAGCTGACTGCTGATCTCTGAGGACGCACTTAATTAGAGTTACAGGACGGCTCTGATTGGTCTAGAGGGTGAGGAGGACTGAGAAGGAGTAAGGAAGTGAGATGGGACAGTGTGGAAGTCAGGGAGAAGAAAGGGAGAGGGAAGGGAGGGGGAGTCAGGGGAGAAGGAAGAAAGAGGGGAGCGGGGGAGGAAGAAGAACGAGGGTGGGGGAAGGAAGTGAGAGATACTTGTTTACATTATGAGAGAGAGAGAGTAAAATGCTACATAGACTTGTCTTAGTTTGCATTATCATTTCCATAGCGTTTGAATTTGCACCGGCATGTTTGAGACGTTCTCCGCAGGATTGTGGCAGTCAAACGCCAGAACATCGAGTGACACGCGGGCGCACCGCACAGAAACTTTTCCGACACATTTGTCACCAGACCTTCAAAACTCTGGGGGGTCTCCATTGAAAACTTGGATAGTGGCGTCTCGAGCTATTGACAACAGCAAGTTCATTTGACAAAGTAATGTCTTGGAAACTGTAGCGTAATGTAAACAAGCCCTAAGAGACACTAAGCTACAAGCAAGACACTGTTAGAGGAGTGTCGTGAGGGGGTTCTGTAGCAGTGAACCAAAGATATGGATCTGAGGGTGCACAGTGTTGTGTGTGTGTGTGTGTGTGTGTGTGTGTCTTGCCTCGTAGTCCAGATCGAGGTGGTCAAACTCTCCGTTGGTCCTGAAGTGTTGCGTGTGCGTGTCCAGCGTGAAGTTGACATTGCGTCTGTATCTTTCGATCACCACTGAGTGCCAGTGGTGATCGTCCAATAGGCTTCCAGAAGTCACAGAGGTGTGGCCCAGGATGGAACCGTATTGGTTACTGCCTGGAGATCACCAGAGAAAAAACGCATCAGGAGCAAGCATATGTGTGTGTGTGTGTGTGTGTATGTGTGCCTGGAGTGTGTGTGTGTGTGTGTCTGTATATGTCTGTCTGGAGTGAGTGTGTGTGTGTGTGTGTGTGTTGTGATGGATAGTTTAATTGACTGGTTTTATTAATATAGCATCATGTATCTTCTATGATGCCCAGATCAAAAAATAATGACCATTACTATGTACATACATACAAAATACATGACAATCTATGACATGATATTTTCAAGTGTGTTTACTTTGTCAATAAATAAATATTATAAATCAATGTCCAATGTGCGCGTGTGCGCTGTTGCTTCCATTGTTGTGAGTGTGTGTTTGTGCGGTCGTACATATGTGTGTGTTTGTTTGTGCGTTTGTACATATGTGTGTATTATACCCAGGTTAATCTGCAGCAGTAGCTTGGCATGGCGCAGCTCCAATGTAATGTAGTCCCCCTGTTGTCCCTCCCCATGTAGAATGACTCCTTCACTCTCTGAAGTCTTGAACTTCAACGCGATTACATCCTTTATAATCTTCATCTTCTTTATCTAGGGGTTGGGAAGAATGCTTTCATAAGATGCGGGGTGAATGTCAAGCGCAACTTAAAGAAAACGTAATAGCTACAGTATTATTGATCTCTTTAAATCAAATCATAGAAACCACCAAGACAAAAAACTACTTTAAAGTGTCCAGGCTTGCAGTCAGCAGGTTACTTGAAAAATACCTATTGATTTTAACAAAACTATAGCCATATTAGCAAAGGTTTGAAACTACAGCCATATTAGCAAAGATTTGAAACTACAGCCGTATTAGCAAAGATTTGAAACTATAGCCATATTTGCAAAGATTTGAAACTACAGCCATATTAGCAAAGATTTGAAACTATAGCCATATTTGCTAAGGTTTGATAATACAGAGGATATAAAAAGTCTACACACCCCTGTTAAAATGCCAGGTTTTTGGGATGTAAAAGAATGAGACAAAGATAAATCATGTCAGAAGTTTTTCCACTTTTAATGTGACCTATAATGTGAACAATTCAACTGAAAAACAAACTGAAATCTTCGAGAGGGAAAAATGAAAAATAAAAACCTTACAATAATCTGGTTGCATAAGTGTGCACACCCTCTTATAACTGGGGATGTGGCTGTGTTCAGAATTAACCAATCACATTCAAACTCATGTTAAATAGAAGTCATTGCACACCTGCCATCATTTAAAGTGACTCTGATTAATCACAAATCAGCTGTTCAGCTGTTCTAGTTGGATTTTCCTGACATTTTCTTAGTTGCATCTCAGAGCAAAAGCCATGGTCCGCAGAGAGCTTCCAAAGCATCAGAGGGATCTCATTGTTGAAAGATATCAGTCAGGATAAGGGTACAAAAGAATTTCCAAAGCATTAGATATACCATGGAACACAGTGAAGACAGTCATCATCAAGTGGAGAAAATATGGCACAACAGAGACATTACCAAGAACTGGAGGTCCCTCCAAAATTGATGAAAAGACGAGAAAAAACTGGTCAGGGAGGCTTCCAAGAAGCCTACAGCAACATTAAAGGAACTGCAGGAATTTCTGGCAAGTACTGGCTGTGTGCTAAATGTGACAACAATCTCCTGTATTCTTCATATGATTGGACTATGGGGAGGGTGGCAAGACCTGAATCCAACTGAACATCTGTGGGGTGATCTGAAGAGGGCTGTGCACAAGAGATGTCCTTGCAATCTGACAGATTTAGTGCGCTTTTGCAAAGAAGAGTGGGCAAATATTGCCACGTCAAGATGTGCCATGCTAATAGACTCCTACCCAAAAAGACTGAGTGCTGTAATAAAATCAAAAGGTGCTTCAACAAAGTATTAGTTTAAGGGTGTGCACACTAATGCAACCAGGTTATTGTGAGTTTTTTATTTTTGCCCCTTAAAGATTTCAGTTTGTTTTTCCATTGAATTGTTCACGTTATAGGTCACAAAGGTGGAAAAAGTTCTGACATGATTTATCTTTGTCTCATTCTTTTACATCACAAGAACCTGGCATTTTAAAAGAGGTGTGTAGACTTTTTATATCCACTGTATTTATATTTTTCATGTAATAACCACATTTTTATAAATCCCAATGCATTTCAAGGGCCATAGAGTTACGATAAAAAAATCCAGGTCGTTTGTGGCTTGTGTACAACTTTTTTTTTTAGTTTAAATGTGAACAGAAATTTAATGGAATTGAATGGGAAATATTTGAATCTGCTATTTCTTTTGAACCATTAAAGCTATATCTAAATCAACTTTCACATACTGACAGACTGACTCAAGTTAGATTGCAACTGATTTAACCAGCTCCATAACTTCAAAGGCACAATGTTGATTCAAACTGCTCTTGATGTGCTTCAACTACAAACACCAACGTTGATGTGGAGACCGTTGACGTGGAGACCGTTGACGTGGAGACTCAACTTAGATGGCTTCAACGCATCTCCTTACCATTTCTACGTCACAACAACTACGCGTGTGTGTGTCGCTATTCATTTCAATCACTGTAACAGAAGCCTTCAGAAAGTTTAGACTTAAACACTGAGAACTTAAAAACACATTATATCGCTTAAGGTGATCTAGCGCTCACTCTAGTATACTACAGTGGCCTAATATTACAAAATATAATATAACCACGCTTACAGCCCAGAAATATAATAAATAACACAACAGTCCATGGAAACCCATTACAACCATTAAAACTGTCTTCACCATCATTACCACCTCTATTATTACACCATAAATACTGTATCCTGGACTAGAAAGCCCTTTAACTCCCGTAAACGCCCTTTTCTAATTTATTTTAGTTACGTTGTGTTTAATTCTAACTGGCTGTTATATATTTTTAAAAACAACAATTCATGCTTTTTTTTATTAGTGAAATTTAATATGACAGATTTCTTGGATTCTGGCCTTGGTGTGTCAGTGCCTACAGAAAGTTAAGAATCCATTAAAGAAATGAACTGTGGTTACATAAATCGCTACAACTATATATATATATTTTTACTTTACCTTAAACCGGTATGATATAACTCCCTGTCCATCAAAGTTAATTACATCTGCCCCTGAAAGAAAAAGACAGAGACAGTGAGAAAGGCAAAGGGAAACAGAGAGAGATAGAGAGGTAGAGAGACAGAAAGAGAACGAAACAGAAAGTGAGAAAGTGAGAGTGAAAAGAAAAGAGGCAGAAAGACTGAGAGTGAGAAAAAGAAATATTGAGAGAAAGAGAGAGAGAGAGAATGAGTTGAAAGAACTAAGGAAGTGGATGGAGATGATAGAAGATGAGGGGGAAAGAAAGGAGACGAGGGGGGAGTTAGATAAAATTCACTGCTGTTCCAATTTCAGTATCATCATAACCACATCTGTTTGAGCAGACTTGACAAAGAACGAGAGATTTGGAAAGAGAGGGTGCTTGTGTGTGTGTGTGTGTGTGTGT
>JACXGI010015824.1:0-16867 GCA_016801175.1 Esox masquinongy | reverse complement strand
CACAGAGCTCTGTGAACAGCTAGCCTCTTTAGCAATGACATTTTGTGTCTTGCCCTCCTTGTGCAAGGTGTCAATGGTCGTCTTTTGGACAGCTGTCAAGTCAGCAGTCTTCCCCATGATTGTGTAGCCTACAGAACTAGACTGAGAGACCATTTAAAGGCCTTTGCAGGTGTTTTGAGTTAATTAGCTGATTAGAGTGTGGCACCAGGTGTCTTCAATATTGAACCTATTCACAATTTTCTAATTTTCTGAGATACTGAATTTGGGGTTTTCATTAGTTGTCAGTTATAATCATCAAAATTAAAAGAAATAAACACTTGAAATATATCCGTCTGTGTGGAATGAATGTATACATTATACAAGTTTCACTTTTTGAATGGAATTACTGAAATAAATAAACTTTTTGATGATATTCTAATTTTATGACCAGCACCTGTATTGAGTTGCAGAACCAGGTTGAAAGAGCATCACAATATACAGAATTACAATCACATGACAAACTACAAAAATAAAAAAAAAAGGTAATTACACAAGTGTGTAAAGTTAGTGCAAGAAAATTTGCAAATTGCCCTGAAAGCAGAAAGTAAAACGGCTTTTACATTGATTGCTATAGTTTAGTTTCAACTTAAGCTTAAAGGGATAGTTCAACCTAGAATCTTATTTGGGTGCAATTTTTCTTACCCTTAGTTGCTCTTGAAGGCCTATGGAGTCATTTTTTACAACAAGCCATTATTCACCTCTGTCCCAGCTTGCAGTTAGCATTATTAGCACTGCCCAAATTCATGAATTAATAAAACTGAGTTGAACTATCCCATTAATTTATACTTCCTGGTGAAGGCATGTAGATGATGATTCACATCATTTGTGAATGGATTGTGCAACTTTAGTTTGTTTTGGGGTGTGTGCAGAGGGGGAATTTTGGAAGATCTTATAAAAACATTTTTCTAGCTTTTTTTCTTTGTGTGCTTACTGTGATAGGTCAGAAGTTCTCACACCTTCGTTGGTCTGTGACTAGTCTATTGGATGGGTGACGAGAGCTTCTTCCTATCTAATATGTTTTCCACAACTCAATGTCTTGAAAATGTGGTTAATGTTGGGCCCTGCCAAATCCCAATTGAACTACTTCCTATATTCATGTTTGCAATTAGTTTCTCTCATGCTATGGTACCCATGATGGCACATCAGGACCCGAATGGTGTAGGGTAGACCTACAGGTTAAACAGGGCAAGGAAAGGAAAGTTGTCAATCTAACATTAACAGCTGATAGATACAATGTTTTACTAATTGTTACAAACATATATGAGCCTTCTTCATGACATATGACACCATGCACTGGAGCCTTCAATTTATATTGAAAGTTAAAGGAAGCACTGGGTTTTAGCTTACTGTAAATCGTCATTGGCATGGTTGCATCTGCCAGAAATTCCTAAAATGTAATACAATGATAATGGCTAAGTAATGTATAATAATAATAATGATGATGATAATAATAGATATATATATTATTATAAGTTCTTCATAAGAACTATTCTTTTTCTCCCAACTCCAATGTGCATATGTAAAGATAAACATAGGACAATATTAAGTCCCACTTAAGACTTTTGTAAAGTCTGAAATTAGGCTGGACAGATGGAAAATTTAGCAACAGTTTTTCTGGGTGAAATTTAGTTCATTTTATTCATCATGCAGGCCAGTATATTAATATGACCTTATATCCAAGCTACGTGTTGTAGTTTTAGAGAGATTTGGGAAAAACAGGCCTTATTTCAGGTGTTTTTCCTCCCTGGCTCTTCCTATCAATTGTATTGAGCCCTGTGGCACCAACTTGTCTTCAGAACATGTTCTAAATCAAAAAAAGAAAGCCCACTATGTATGCTATGCATACAGTCCCACTAGTATAAGGAGGACAAAGAATCATACAATAAATCATACAGGTCATATGTATTTATCTTTAGTGAACTGCTATTTACACTTTCCATTTAAATTCATTGTCATCTACAGTTAGCCTTTGACATTTCAGAAATACTAATACGTTTTTCTTAACTTGCTGCCCTATTGTTATCCAATGGGAAAAAGTCTAGATGTGCAGATATGCCTGTGTACTTCATACCATATCTCAAAAAATATATATTTATTTTTTTTCAAGTCGAGCACCGTTTTAATCAGGACAATCTCCGCTTCATAACTAAATGTGTTTGGGTTGTGGGTGAATTTTGAAGCGTTCTATTGTCCAGCCTCCTGAAATCAAAATAGTAATGTCTTTAACTGTCAATGTGATAAAGCTGTTTTTTTGCCCCATGATACTTTTCTAGAATTCTATGTAATGTTATGTGATCAGATACTTTCTTGTATGTGGAGTACTATAAACACACATCTCCACCGAACTACAGTGCAACGACTTTCTTACCTACAAAATTAAGACATAAGCAAATTATATAATATTAATTAAATCAACTTGGCTTTGTAGACTAAGAATAGATTTCAAATGTACATTAAGATATACAGCGCCCTCCAGAATTATAGCCCCCCTTGTTAAAGATGCCAGAAATAGCCTGTACTCTCATCCAGACATAAACATCATTGTAATCCGATTCTATGGTAATATGTTTTGTTCTGATGAGAGTTGTGGCTTTCTTATGATGAAACATTGAAATAAGTTATTGTCATTTTTATTCAGTATTTGGTAGCTAGGGAGTGTTTTAACACAGAGGTCATGTTTTAACACTGACCCGTCTGCCTTTCTCAGTATCTCTACTTGTCTACTTGACAGAAAGACTTTGCGGACGACCCAGATCATCTGTCAGCTTGATGTAAGACAACACCAGGTTCACCGTGCAGAGAAGGGACAATAGTTAATTATATTTCAGTGACAATGAGGAATGATAGAGGTTATGTGCTGGAAGCTGCAGAGTTAACACTAGACTCACTGTCATTTTTTTAGTAGGCCTAAACACAAAGTCATTTCCATTTCTTTAATAGGTTTAAACACTAATTCATTTCCATTTGTTTAGTTGGCCTAAACACCAAGTCATTTCTATTTGTTTAGTCGGCCTAAATACCAAATTATTTAAATTTTTTTAGTAGGCCTGAACACCAAGTAATTTCCAGTTGAACCAAAACTGCCCTTAATCTGACCTTCTGATTTTAAGAAACATAAAGAAATATGTGTTGCACTTGAATTTACAGATTCACTGCTTGGTGTTTGGTTGACAACAATGGCACTTATTTCCCTCGAGGATCTTGAGGGATTAGACAATGAGCTGCTGGACGATGACATCTCCGACAATCCTGAGCCAATGGAGGATGATGAGCAGCAGAGGCTGTATGCCCATTGGCAAGCTGTGGCCAGCACACACCAGGTGTCCGTCCCCCGAGGTAAGGAAGATGAGCAATGGAGTAGGGCCGCAACAACTAATCGCTAAAATTGAAAATGTCGATAATCAAAGTTGTTGACAACGAATATCATTATTGATTAGTTGGGTCTACACGAGATGCAGAAAAAAAATATATATTTTGAAAGATGTTGAAGGCTGAGATGGTGGAGGCTATACCGAAGGGAAGTTGCATACAACTAAAAACCAGTGTTGCCAAATGTCGCAAGAAAAACAAGGAATCGGGACTGTTAAAAGAAGCCCAAAACAAGCAACTTTGAGCTGCAGACCAAGCTTAAGTAGGTGTACTATTTAAGTGTGAAGGATAGCCGGTTGCCCTAATGGGGCCGAGTCTCTTACTGTGTGAGTGACTGCCTGACTGACTGATTACCCCTTGTTAAATAGCGTAGTGGTTAGAGAAGCGGACGTGTGAACTATAGGTCCCGAGTTCGTATCTCCTCGCAGGCGAAGCGATGTACGCATTATGAATTATTCCGTATAGATGAAAAACTTCGCATGGCTAATACATTATAGTAAGCCTGTAATAAAACAGTTTACTGTTATATCGCAACTGTTTCTGGTGGATTTTCGAAGTACGCATCCGTGCATGCGTCTTTGGTCAGGATAGACATTGGCTGGCTTAACATAGAGTAGTTACGTTATAGTAAACCTTAACTGAAACTGTATACGGTTATATTGCGACTGTTTATGGCATGGAAAAGTTCCTCTTCAGTCTCGCTAGCAATTGTTCAATTCTTATGATTATTCCTAGGAAGTTAGTAGATACTAGTAAGCCTATTACTGGCTAATAAGCTGTTATAACGGCCAGTGGCAAAACCAATACATTTCATAGACTCTATGGTGGAGATAAACTTAATAAGAAACTTAATTAGTCAGTTTAACACAATCCTCAATGGAGTCTAGCGACTGCTAAAACGTGTAATGCCGTGCCGTAATGGTTAAAGGCAGTTCCTCTCATGTGGAAGATCTAAGTTCGAATCTATTGAGAGCAACGACATTTATTAATTATTTCTGGTAGATTCCACGATTCTCTCGTTTTTTCACTTGATGAAAAAGTTAGTTATCGTCGCCTTTATTGATAGTTATTGTTTAAATGACGTTCACGAATGAACGAAAAAAGTGTGTTGTTTTGCCATGAAAGAAAAAAATACGTTCTTATACCATGAAATGAAATAGCTTTGGCAGACTCTCTAGCAATTGCTCAATTCTTATGACTATTCCAGTAAGTTAGTATATACCGGTAAAGCTTATTACTGGCTAATACGCTGTTAAAACGGCCAGTGGCAAACGCCATACATAGACGCTATTTGTGGTGGAGGTAAACTAAGAAACGTAAGAAAGTAAAGTAAGAAACTTTAGTCAGTTTAGCGAGGTAAAGTTAGTTTTATAATGGACATTCTAATGTCCATTATAATGGAAATATTCGCAAAAATATTTCAAAAAACTAAAAGCCATAGATTGTAGCCCATCCTCCCCTGAATCTGAATATAGCACTTTTGTTGTCATAAAACACTTTGTAGACGCAATTGAATTTCTAAGGATAAACTCAAAAATTTGCAAAAACATTTCTAAAAACTAGAAACAGTGCATTGTAGCCCATACTCCCCCGAGTCCAAATGTAGCACTTTTGTCATGGCACACTTTTTGTAGACCATATTGAATTTCTAATGCTAAATTAAAAAATGTGCAAAAATATTTCTATAAACTAAAAGCCGTAGATTGTAGCCCATTCTCCCCCAAGTCCGAATATAGCACTTTTGTTTTCATGGCACACTTTTTGTAGACACTATTGAATTTCTAAGGATAAACTCAAAAATTTGCTAAACATTTTGAAAAAACTAAAAGCCGTAGATTGAAGCCCATCCCCCACGTGTCCGAATATAACACTTTGTTGTCATGGCACACTTTTTATAGACGCTATTGAATTTTAATATCATTATAAAAAATGATATTTTGGATAAACAAGAAAATGTAAAAAATCTTTCATTGATACATTGAAAAGTGTGGATTGTATATCACCTTCACCTGATCAAGAATCCATACTTTTCGTTGTCCTAAATTAGTTGGTTTTGAGGGGCGAATATGAATGTTCACTGAATGTCCATTATAAAACTAACTTTACCTCGCTAGTCAGTTTAACTGTATCAATGTCATTCACGAATGGCCAATTAACTATTAAAACGGCCAGTGGCAAAAGAGGATTTGTTCAGGATAGAGACAAAAGGCTATACTGACACCCGGCAAATGTACAGTTCCGTGGTTAACGACACAACCTTTCATGTGGGCAACCCGAGATGGCAACACTTTCTATTGCGGGCCTGCTGAACTAAGGCTTGCCTGGTTTCTTGTTCTAAAATAAATATTTTAGTATTTTAGTTTTTGGGCGCTGCTATGTTTGTTTATCAACCAAAGATAGATGAGTAACTCCGGATGATTATTTACATTTGCTCCTCTTCCGGACAGATTTTTCATGCTGGGAAAACTATGATTTGTCCCTGCCCAATATATCACTGTAAACATGACTATGTCATTTCAATAATATTTATAACACGCAATGAAAGCACTTGATTATAGCTGATTATAGATACTTAATAGTGTGTTTTTAAGTTTCAAAAGATTGCGACCGCCGCCCATTGCCTAACAATGGTTCGGTCCAGTCCTCAGCAGTGGCACATCATGCAGGTACTATAACTACAGGGCGTGTGTGGGAATCTGAGGGACTGTGTCGTTGGTGGCTGACTATCAGTAACTACATCAAACGAAGGATATGTTAGACATTTCTTTACTTCTACCACTCAATACAATAGGACACATTCATAACCGTCACCTTCATTTTTGCTGCATTGAATTACAGGTCACACTGTTAGCTAGCGGTTAGCTGATGTTTGCTAGCTACAGTAACACCAGTGTTTGCAGCTGTTTGAATTCGAGTCAATGCAATGTATGCAGTGTTCCTTACATGGCAAGGCGACTGTGTTAATGTCAACTGTCCGAAAGACACTCAGTGCACCTAGCTAATCCAGCCAGTTTATTTTATTACAAACCAATGGCGCAAACTAAAACAGTATGCCAGCACTACTTATCGTGTCCCCCTCGGAATTGCTCTTCAGAAAAAAGATCAACGTAACCTTCAAAAATCTATTTGTTCAATGATCGTATTTGTCCATTACTAAATATGCAAGAATCGGAATTCATAATTTGTCAAACTATTGAGAGCTTCTGAATAATTACGTAAATAAATTATTTACACCCCACCTATTGCGCGATAGCGTGTGTTTTATTGATACAACAAGTGAAGCGTGTCAGTATCTTTTGCGCCGCGATCTTTAGAAAAAGGACAGCATTTTTTACTGTTGGTCAATGATTATTCAATATACATTTTTAACAGTAGCCTATTACTACCGGTAGTAGTTTGCTAATATTGAAATAAAAAATTAGATGCATAACTAGTAAGCAGCATGGTGTTTTTGGGAAGCGGTGGATGAAATGTATTGTGACGGCTTAAGCACATTCTGGAAATCTGAGTCCTGAAATCGCGCGCAAAAAAATTCAAGCTCACGGGGCCGTTAAGTGATATTTGAAACTTATGATTGAATAGGTTAAAACTTAAACCAGGGGGGCAGAAAATACAACTGAGGGGGCTAAGCCCCCTCTTGCCCCCTCGTGGCGCCAGGCCTGTGTCCCACTCACGTCTGATAGTTTTCTGAGAGTTTGTATACAAAATAGATGCACACTGTTTGGTATGGAGCAAACAATAAAATATAGAAGTGGTGTTTTACGCCTCCCAAAAGAACTTCCTATTATATTGCAAAAGGAATGCATTCCACCGAATCAGTGCCTTTTCCGTCCCCAGGCCATTACATGCATAAATATGCATGAAAGGTACATGTGTAATTCATTATATTATCAAGCAAAGTGTCCTGCACTTTGTCCTAATTGTAATTTGATGATACATCATGTAAAACCTTAATAAAAACTACCTAGAACACTGAAAAAAATGATTTTAGCCAATCCCCACTCTCTAACACTACACTTCACCATTGAAATATATTGATTATAATCCTTCAGAAATCTAATTTTTTTTGTATTATTTTCTGACTCTATTTCCAATTTAGACATAAAAAACATTTTCTCATCAGAAATTCATATGTTAGCTAAAATAAAAAAATGTGTCATGTCCCCAGTTTTTCACTCTGTCCTGTTACCCTGACACACACTCCCCCTTGCAAAAATCTCGGGCATTCCACAAGTCACATGAGCAACAGGAAGTAGCATCATTTGAGTCTCCTGAAGGCCATGGGAAGACCATAAGTTAGTTCTCACACACTTTTTTTGTATTTATTATCATATTGTAAGTGTGACAGAGAATGTCAATCTCAATGTTCAGTCCTGTTACCTAAATTATTTCTTAGATGTTATGTTTTTTCTTAAAAGATACAGCTCCGGAAAAAATTAAGAGACCACTGCACCTTTTTCTTTCCTTTCCAAAAAAGTTGAAAAGGAAAGTTTTGAGTGAGGAACAGAAGTGTTCAATTTGCAGTGGTCTCTTAATATTAACCCTTCTGTTCCTCACTCAAAACCTTCCTTTTAGACTTTTTTGGAAAGGAAAGAAAAAGGCGCAGTGGTCTCTTAATTTTTTCTGGCGCTGTAGTTTTGGTAAACCACTTGAAGGTGCTAAGTGTTCTCATGATGCTATCATTGATGCTGTGCGGCTACATTTCATGCATTTGTGAATGTTATGCTGAACTCAGTCCTGTTACTTTGTCCTGTTACTCATATGAAGGGTAACAGGAGTGAGAAGTTTGAATGAAATAGCCATTTTAAATGTATCTGGTATATACGCTACTATTCAAAAGTTTGGGTCACTTAGAAATGTCCTTGTTTTCAAAAGAAAAGCATTTTTTGTCCATTAAAATAACATCAAATTGATCAGAAATACAGTGTAGACATTGTTAATGTTGTAAATGAATATTGTAGCTGCAAATGTCTGATTTTTAATGGAATATCTACACAGACGTAAAGAGGCCCATTATCAGCAACCATCAGTCCTGTGTTCCAATGGCATGTTGTTTGCTAATCCAAGTCTATCATTTTAAAAGGCTAATTTTATCATTGGAAAACCCTTTTGCAATTATGTTATCACAGATGAATACTGTTGTGCTGATTAAAGATGCGATAAAACTTTCCTTCTTTAGAGTAGTTGAGTATCTGGATCATCAATTTCAAAATCTAAGTATTTTTATTTGTCAGATGCACCGAATAACATAGCGTCATTCTGTACAGTGAAATTATTGTGACATGGCATGTGACATCTACACAGTTGGCATTAAGAAATATATGAATCACAAATAATAGCAAAAATATATATAACAATTGAAACTAGCAGCAATTCCAGAGAATGTAGAAATTGGGAATATGGGCAGTATGACAAGGAATCTTAAATATTATAAATATAAGTGTAGTTGTGCCTATAAATGAATACAATAAAATGTGCTTATAAACATTGAATGTACATGAAAAGTGACCAGAGTATATGAAGTGTTCATGTGATCAATAGAACAATGTTGCTAGTTGAGAAGCCTTATGGCCTGAGGGAAAAAACTGTTTGTGAGTCTGGGAAGTACGTGCCGTGATGCTTCGGTAACGTATACCAGACGGCAGCAGTGTGAACAGACCATAGCCTGGGTGGCTGTAGTCTTTTATGATGTTCCGTGATTCCTAAAGCATTGTGTATGATAGATGCCCTGCATAGAAGAGAGATGGCAGCTGATGATGCGCTCCACTGACTTGCGATCTGGCAGCGGAGCAGCTGCCGTACCAGGCAATAATGCAGCCTGAGAGGAAGCTCTCAGTGCTGCACCTGTAAAAGGTGAGAGTTTTTAAAGACATGTCAAACTTCTTAAGTTTACTCAGTAAGTAAAGGCACTTTTGGGCAGTTTTTACTGCGGTGTCTGCTTGCCTGGACCATGTGAGGTCATCTTTGATGAACTCACCGAGGAACTTGAAGTGAGAGACTCTCTCCACTTCAGCTCCATCGCTGTGTTTGGGGGCATGATTCCCCCTCTGCCGCTTCCTGAATTCGACGATCAGTTCCTTAGTCTTGCATTGAGAGAGAGGTGGTTGTCCTGGCACTATGTTGCCAAATCACTTGCCTCCTCTCTGTATTCGGTCTCACTTTTGGAGATGAGATCCAGGATGGGGGTGTTGGCCGCAAACTTAAGGATGACGTTAGAGCAGTGTGTGGCCACACAGTCATTCGTGAACAGGGAGTACAGGAGGGGACTGAGTATGCAGCCCTGAGGGGCTCCAATGCTCAGGGTCAGTGCAGAGGAGGTGAGGTTGTCCATTCTCACCACCTGGGGTCTGCTCGTCAGGAAGTCCAGGATCCAGTTGCAAAGGGAGGTGTTAAGACCCAGGGTCCTGAGCTTGGGAACGAGCAATTGTGAGTTCGATTATACGCTCAAAATTGCCAGAAACAAAGAACTTTCTTCTGAAACTCATCAGTCTATTCTCTGAGAAGGCTATTTCATGCGAGAAATTTCCAAGAAACTGAAGATCTCGTACCATGCTGTGTACTACTCTCTTCACAGAACAGCACAAACTGGATCTAAGCAGCATATAAAGAGTGGGAGGCCCTGGTGCTCAACTGAGCAAGCAGACATACATTGGAGTGTCTAGTTTGAGAAACAGACACCTCACAAGTCCTCAACTGGCAGCTTCATTAAATAGTACCCTCAAAACACCAGTCACAATGTCAACAGTGCAGAGGCAACTCTGGAATGCTGGTCTTCTTGGCAGAGTTACCAAGAAAAAGACATCTCAGACTGGCCAATAAAAAGCAAAGATTAAGATGCACAAAAGAACAAAGACACTGGACTGAGGAAGATTGGAAAAAGGGTTATGGACAGACTAATCAAGGGTTTGAGGTGTTTGGATGACAAGGAACAGCATTTGTGAGATGCAAGCCAAATGAAAAGATGCCGGAGGAGTGCTAAAAGCCATCTGTCAAGCATGGTGGAGGCAATGTGATAGTCTGGGTGTGCTTTGGTGGTGGTAAAGTGAGAGTTTTGTACAGGCTTAAAGGGATCTTGAAGAAGGAAGTCACTCCATTTTGCAACGCCATACCATACCCTGTGGACAGTGCTTGATTGGAGCCAATTTCCCTACAACAGGACAATGACCCAAAGCAAACTATGCAAGAACTATTTAGGGAAGAAGTTGTCACACAAGGACACACTCCATGCACACTCTGTTGCAAAAGCATGCACACACAATTGTAACAGCTTTTATGTTGCTATTTAGACTAAGGTATTTTTTGCCAAATATAATTCACCTGTTTATTTGAATTTGTGACATCCAGTTATTTTCACACACACACAAGCACTCATTCCTGATACTCAGTGTTCATTCCTGTTACCCAATGTTCATTCCTGTTACTTAATAGTTTTTTATAAAAAAAAATAAAGATAAACTACTTATTTTTCAATTATGCTTGGTGCATCATTTAAACAGTTGTATGATAAATCACATGATAGATTTTTGAAAAGGTTGGGGTCTCCCTTCAAAATAAGATTTTTGAGGTTGGGGTCTCCCTTCAAAATAAAAAAAATGGCTTTAAAAAACAAATTTCGCCTGCATATGTTGTTACTTTTTAGCTACAGATATATTTTTTGAACATGTAACTAATTATTTCGGTTTTGGTAACAGGACTGAGAAAAATGAAACCATCTTCCATTAAGAAACAAAAAACAAATACAAAAAAACAAAAAAATAAATACAATTGCCTGAGATTGACCTTAACACATTTTGAATAGTTAAACATGTGTGTTATTAGATACAGTACTGAAAAAAGATAAAGAATTAAGTTTAATTTTGAAAGGTTACAACATGCAAATGGCACATTCGGCGGGATGGTCCGTCCAAGTGCAGTTTGTTTTGGAAAAGGGTGAAGAATTGGGACAACTAACACATTAATATTACTTAATATGATGCTGCCTATGATAAACTCCTCAATTATGCTGGCACCTCCACTTCCTACCTATCCAAGTAATAGTAGGCTTAAATAATAGGGACTATCTAGACCACTTGTATCATCTGTTATAGATAAAATCAGTGAGGATGAGATACATGTGGTATATGAACATTACTTACACTGCTGTCCGTCACCACTCTCCTCCACTCCAGCCACCTGTTGAGGTCATCTGGACCTCCTACACAGACAGACAATAGAACCCTAAATAGCTAGTTATCTAACTGTGCCACATGTTACAAGGCACAAAACAATTGACCGTAGCTTTTTCCTGGTGTCCTCCTTGTTGTAAAGATAGCTAGCTAGGCTAGCCAGTGCCAGTGGCCTGGTTGGCCACCTACTAACTATTGAACCTTTTCTTATCCAAAATGAAAAAATGCTCATATATAAACAATTATTAGGCAAATATACCCTGGCTAGGTTGTTTAGTCAGCATACTGTTGTGTTTATCTCACATGCGTCCACTCAAAGTTCCATACACGATAGCCTATCTACCTATGAATGCAAGCCTATAGTGTAAACAACCTGGAACTGTTGTTGATGTTGCCTTGTCTGGTTGACCAGTGGAGATGCATTTCCTCTCTTAAACCCGCCCACTGAGAAATTTGTGTCAAAAACTTGCAACCGCAAAAAAAGAATTTGAGAGCAAAACCCAGGGTAACATTACCAAACACAGAAAAAAAACTGCAGCCAAATACCTAATCGTTCTAACGTGATCGCGTTATCGAGAAAAAAATACTCCCTCTCAAAGAATTATTTGCGTTCATTTTCAATCAATTTGTTTTCGCATTTCAAAAAATTTTAGTATATATATTTTTGATCTCAATACTTTTTAGTTAATGTTTTGCTTTCAATATTAATTATTTTGTTTGCAATACTAATACTTTTGTCTGACTACTTTAAACACGTTACCCCCAACACTGTCCACGAAACATTCGTTCTTGTATGACATTCAGCACAGTGACTTAATTGTACTGACATTGCTGTCATGGCTTACTCAAATGTGGATTAGTTTAAGGTCTATTGAGATGCTTACAGTGGCTCTTACAGCTGTTCACCCCCTTGAACCTTTCCGCAACATGAAGTCAAAATGGATTTAATTAGGAGTTTTTGCCTCTGATCAACACAAAAAGTCCATAATGTTAAAGTTAAAAATAAAATCTGCAAATTCTTCTAAATTAATTATAAGCATAATATAGAAAATAATTGATTGCCTAAGTGTTCACCACCTGTGCTATGGCACCTGAATGAGCTGTGGTGCAACTAATTGTCTTTAAAAGTCATTTAATTAGTTCAGTGGAGTCTGCCTGTTTGCCATCAAGGGGTTTCAGATGATTCCAGGTTCAATACACCTGTCTCTGAGAGGTCCCACAGTTGGTTAGTACAATTCCTAACAAGAACAGTATCATGAAGATGAAGGAACATTCAAAGCAAATCTGTCAAAGTTCTTCAAAAGCACCAGTCAGGGATAAAGTATAAGAACATTTCCAAGAATTGGAACATTGAATATTCCCAGGAGCACAGTAAAGCCCATTATTAAGAAATTGAGGGAATATGTCACAACTGTGAATCTTTCTAGAACAGGCTGTCCTCAGATATTCTAAAGGAGTTTCAGTCTTCCACGGCTGAGCTGGGAGACACTGTACATACTGCAACATTTGCCCGAGTGCTTCACAAAAGTGGCTGTTATGGGAGAATAAGAAAAACGCATGTGGGAGACTGAGACCAAGTGGAAGAAGATACAAAATAGAGCTTTTTAGCTCAACGCTCAGTGTTATGTTTGGCAGGAGCCTAACACTGAACATCATCCTGAGAACACCATCCGTACCATGAAGCATAGTGGTGGCAGAATCATGCTATGGGGATGCTTCTGTGTGTCAGGGCCTGGAAGGCTTGTGATAATAGAGGGCAAAATGGAATCCTGGGGAAAAGAAATTTGCAAAGGATGGGCATAAATTGCTGTGTTCTGATGTGCAAATCTAGTAGAGACTTATTCAAACAGACCCATGACTGGATTGCTCCCAAAGGTGCCTCTACCAAATATTGAATAAAAGGGATGAATACCTATGTAATCAATCATTTTGTTTTGTATCTGTAATTCATTTAGAACAATTTGTAGATTTTCTTTTTCACATTGACATTTCAGACATTTTTGTGTTGATCATTGATTAAAACTCCTAATGAAATCAATTTTGATTTCATGCTGTAACACAATAAAATGCCCAAGGTAGGTGGAATACTTTTGAAAGCCACTTTATATATTAAAGCAGGCCCGTTTTCCTTGCGACTTAAATTACTTGACATTAGCCCTTGGTTGTTTTTATAAGTCATACGCCAGTGACTAATGTTCCCCACTTCACTTGATTTTTCCAGGTCACTGTGCTCTCATGCTGCTGACCGTCATCTGTAATTTGCTGTATTTTTTTGGATAGACATGACAGGACCAATTCAAGAGATGACTCGGCGGAATCAAACCCAAGAGAGAGAGCAGGTCCCTTTTACCTCCATCTCCCGGCATGAGAAGGTACAGCATGTCTCCATTCCTCTTACAAATGTAAGGTCAGGATGACATCTTGGCTATTTTATTTTCTTGCTGTTTCGTGGGTCACCGATTATACCATCATATAATCGCAGGACGATAAGGTCTGTAGTGTGAGGCCATATATGGTAGGTATTTTCTTGAGTGTCTGGCCCCACTTGCCTATACAGGTTTATTTAAAAGCCTAAGGGCAATGTGGTGCGTATGTTGCCAGTATGGAGTAGCTGGTAGCCTAATGGTAAGAGCATCTGAGAAGTATCCGAAAGGTTAGTAGATCAAATCCCAAAGTCATAAAAATCTTTAGGTCTTTCCTCATGCTAGACATTTAACCCTTATTGCTCCATTTAGTCGCTCTGGATAATTACAAATATAATGATAAACCGCTGGTGGGTGTGTGTCTGTGTCTATTTCTGTAGCTGGGCGAAGTGATGTTTGAAGAGAGGATGTACCCGGCAGGGAAGTGGGCATGTGTCACTAAAGCGGAAAAGCTATACGAGCAGAGCATCTCCATGGGCTTCATGAAACTCATGAAATTCATCTGCAAGGAGAACTCTTTAGGTAAAGGCTTAGTGTTCTTGTTACTATGTAATTAATGATATTAAGTAGACAATGCAACAACTATTGTAGTCACCTATTGTTACAATTGTATGTAAGCATAAGGGGGCTATATGGCTATAGCGCCTCAACTCTGGTGTTTTGAACAAATGCCTTATAAACCTGACCATAGCCCTAACCTAAGATGTATGTAAGGATATTGTAAAATACAAAACAATAATTGTAATAAAAAAATAATGTAAAAGTCATTTTAATATTACTTTTTTGCAGGACGCTATTTGGGAATGACTGTACCCATTTTGAATATAATCAAAATGCTTGAGGACGGCAATGGCTTTGAGAAGGAAATCTTGACAGCATACTACCTGCCTGCGGAGTTCCAGGTCAACCCGCCGCAGCCAACCGACCCAGACATCATCATACTTCAAAGGGAGGCATTACGCGTCATTACCCGGTAAGTACACTTCCACCTTTGGCTGACTCCATTACCCAAGCCCCAAGCTTAATTTGAGGACAATTCCACCCAATTTAAAATGCAGTATTTGTTTATGTAAAGGCTGAAATAAAAAACTTTTTTTTTTCTTTTACCTTTAATAAGATCTGGTAACCAACAATATTTAAGTGAAAAACAAATGAATAGTCTGAAAAATAATCCCTGGTAGAATCTCTTTGCTTGGATTACAACTGTAATGTGTATTACTGTGTATGTTTGACTAATGTGTATGTTTGTGTAAGCGGCATCTGTCTATCTTCCGCCTAAACAATTTTGTTCTCGTTGAGCCACAATGCAATTTGCAAACATAGCCTACCTCGCAGTAGTATGTAAATTCACAAATATTCTTGTTATAACATTACAAAATGGCATAAATACCTGGAGTTTTCCTGGGCTTCGTTTTCATAGTTAGTCCTGCGATTGTTTGTCTGTATAGTGTGACGTTCTTCCAGTTCCTGGTTTTGCAACTCAACATTAGATTTTTGTAGAGCGTGCTGTCTTGTGCTTGTGTTTTTTTTAATCTACAGCTGTATGTCTTAATGCATTGAGTAGAACACAATAAAATATTCAAGAATGCTGCATAATATCTGTTGATTAGCTGATTTTCATTATATAAGAAGGGAGAATTCTCATAACCAAAGATGCTACGGTTTGGCCCCATTTGGTTGTTTAATGGACCCAAGGTGCTGTGGATCAGTCCAGTTTAACCGCTGTTCCTTTAGTAAGTAATAGGACTGTTTTGTTTTCAAATTTCCTCACTGTCCTCATTACTATGTTTCAAATGACAAAAGAAACTAGAGGGAATAAATGTTGACTAGGAGCCTAGCCCTACCCTGGGGCAAGTTGAGCCACAGGAACACTTTTTTTTTGAGCAATCATATTTTCATGGCCCTCTGTCATA
Organism: Esox masquinongy; assembly: GCA_016801175.1. Classification (NCBI taxonomy): domain Eukaryota; kingdom Metazoa; phylum Chordata; class Actinopteri; order Esociformes; family Esocidae; genus Esox; species Esox masquinongy. The sequence continues at coordinate 958 of JACXGI010015824.1, read as the reverse complement.
GGTGCATTCTTGTCATTTCAGCTGACAGAGGACTTCCTGAAGTAAGGATGTATAAATTTTTATAGATGTATACATTTTTTTATTTCTCTTCTCGCCTCACCCAGAGGTGATGCTCCTAGAATAATGATTTTAAAAAAATGATCATATATCCATAGCCGCCAGAATGAGATGCCAACAATGACAAGCCCTGTAACCGGTGCGCTCACTCTCTCGGCGGGTTCACATAAAATGTGCACGTGCCAAATAGTGCGAAGTATATCTGTTGCTTGCATGACACAGGGGACCCCAAACATTTGTGTTTTTTAATCAACAATATCATATTATTTTTTTGAGGGCTTTAATGCATGATCAGAATTACAGATCGGGGGCTATTTTTTTATTTTATTATTAATAATTTGAGATCCGGGGCTATAGCCCAGGCCTAACAAAGCCTCTGCCCTCATCTATGGGACAATTGAAGTAAAAATAGTCTCCACTTTCCCCACTCTTCCTTGTGTGTATCCATGTACAGTATCTCACAAAAGTGAGTACACCCCTCACATCTTTGCAAATATTTGATTATATCTTTTCATGTGACAACACTGAAGAAATGACACTTTGCTACACTGGAAAGTAGTGAGTGTAAACCTTGTTATAACAGTGTCAATTTGCTGTCCCCTCAAAATAACTCAACACACAGCTGTTAATGTCTAAACCGCTGGCAACAAAAGTATGTACACCCCTAAGGTAAAATGTCCAAATTGGGCCCAAAGTGTCAAAATTTTGTGTGGCCACCATTATTTTCCAGCACTGCCTTAACCCTCTTGGGCATGGAGTTCACCAGAGCTTCACAGGTTGCCACTGGAGTCCTCTTCCACTCCTCCATGACGACATCACGGAGCTGGTGGATGTTAGAGACCTTGCGCTCCTCCACCTTCCGTTTGAGGATGCCCCACAGATGCTCAATAGGGTTTAGGTC
>JACXGI010015822.1:0-16868 GCA_016801175.1 Esox masquinongy | reverse complement strand
CTGCACATCACCCAAAGAACACCATACCCACAGTGAAGCATGGTGGTGACAGCATCATGCTTTGGGGCTGTTTTTCTTCAGCTGGAACCGGGGCCTTAGTCAGGGTGGAGGGAATTATGAACAGTTCCAAATACCAGGCAATTTTGGCACAAAACCTTCAGGCGTCCGTTAGAAAGCTGAAGATGAAGAGGAAGTTCACATTACAGCACGACAACGACCCAAAGCACACATCCAAATCCACAAAAGCATGGCTTCACCAGAAGAAGATTAATGTTTTGGAATGGCCCAGCCAGAGCCCAGACCTGAATCCAATTGAACATCTGTAGGGTGATCTGAAGAGGGCTGTGCACAGGAGATGTCCTCGCAATCTGACAGATTTGGAGCGTTTTTGCAAAGAAGAGTGGGCAAATATTGCCACGTCAAAATCTGCCATGCTAAGAGACTCCTACCCAAAAAGACGGAGTGCTGTAATAAAATCAAAAGGTGCTTCAACAAAGTATTAGTATAAGGGTGTGCACACTTATGCAACCAGGTTATTGTGAGTTTTTTATTTTTCCCCCTCAAAGATTTCAGTTTGTTTTTCAATTGAATTGTTCACGTTATTGGTCACATTGAAGGTGGAAAAAGTTCTGAAATGAATTATCTTTGTCTCATTCTTTTACTTCACAAGAACCTGGCATTTTAACAGGGGTGTGTAGACTTTTTATATCCACTGTAGGTGCTCGAAACTGGCCACTGTAGTCCATGTTCACGCCTGAAAGGGCGTTCTATACATAACCTATGTATCATTCTTTCAGGACTTGGGTTAAATGTGGTGCATCATAGACATTTATGGAACGTAAACTATTACAAAATGCTTTAGAATTTGCAGCCCAGCCTTACACCCAGATAGCTTGCTGCCTCCACGAACTCAACACTGTAAATTGCCTGTTACTAACAGTAAAAATGGGGGGGGGTAGGGTTACAAAAATACAGTTTAATTTGCATATTCATGTGGTTATAATTTCATAAATGTCTAGTACTTCTGTAGACCGATCCCTATAGGAACGTTTCCTATGTTGAGTGCATTAGTCTGTAACTGTCCTCCCCTCCCAGGACCTTCCTCGCTTCCAGGAGCTGATATTTGAGGACTTCTCACGGTTCATCCTGGTGAATAACGTGTTTGAGGAGGTGGTGCTGCAGTCTGTGAGCAAGGACATCATGATGGGTGAGTGATACCTGTAGCCTCATGCATGTAAATTCTGACATAGTATGCTAAATAGTGATTGTGGGGGGTGGTTGATGCAGTAATATATAATGACTATTGTTATTTACAATATATCTTATAGTTTTTCAAATCAAATATCCCGAACAGTCAAAATCATGATATTTGGATGAAATCATGTCAAAGTAAATTACTTAAGTATGAAACGTACAGTAACTGTTACTTCTCCATTTAAAGTAAAGTTTGCTGGTCCCCTCCGCATGTCAAAAATTTGGATTCAGGATTCAGGCCACTAGTAAAGTTTTATTTGAATATACAGATGACCATGACTTACTTCATTACCTAATTTACATAGGGATTTGAATGGGTGTTCAGGACCTGATTAAAATGTTTTCTTGGGGCTATATCTTATCCTTCTGTAGCACACATGCTAGGCAATATGTATCAAATCAAAATACAAATACAACTGTCACAAATTGCAAATCTATATATTGTTGGCAGGTATTAAATTATTATATTGTCATGTCCCTGGCATTGTGTTGTCATCACTGTTGTTTATTGCAACATTATTTACAATGTTTGTGTCAATTAATGTGTTAATTAATACTGTAAGAGATGGGCCACCACAAGGTGAAAATAAATTATTTATTTAATTATTTATTATTTTGTTCATTCCTTGAACAGTCCTACAACTAGACTAGAGAATTGGACACTTTCTGGGCCTGAATTCACAAAGCATCTGTAAATTGGAATCCAGATCTAGAATCACTTTTGTATTTTACATCCTGCCGGATAAAATAGTGTACAGAAAAGGACCTGATTTAGATTTTCTGAATCTGTGATGTAAAGATGATACTGAACGGTTGTCATTATAGCCTGGTGGTGATTCCCTATCTGTGTCCCTACAGCTGTGAAAGAGGCGGCGGTCCAGAGGAAACACAACCTGTACAGAGACAGCATGATCCTGACCAACAGTGACCCCAACCTCCACCTGCTGGGGAACAACCCCTCCGTTGACTGGGCCACCCAGTTTGGGGGTGGGGAAGAGGGGCCAGAGGGGCACCTGCGAGGTGGGGGGGGCTCCAGCAGGAAGCGCAGGCAGGTGGTCTCCATGATCCAGCTTGACGACATGGGCCCACTGCCTTATGAGTCCTGCCTGGAGGTGCCAGGGGTGGACTTCATCCCAGAGGAGGGGGAGATGGAGGAGGAGGAGGTGGTGGAGGCTAAACATGAGGAACGAGAGACCTCCATGGATCCCGAGCCTCCCAAAAGGCCAGAGACCGAGCCCCCCATGGAAGCAGAGACATGGACCTGTACGGAACAAGATCCCCAGATGGATCCTAAATCCCCAGACAGTGTGCAGGAGATCCGTGTCCTCATCAACCCGGTGGTGGAGATGGTAGTCCCGGCCTCCGAAGAGCACATGGCTGTTTGCAGCAATGAGACAGGGCTGGAAAAGGAAACAGAGATGCTGAGGCTGGAGGACGGAGAGGAGGTGACGCTCATCACCACTGTGGTGGAAGAGGTGCATCGGAAGTCAGTGCATGGCAAGAGCACCCCACAGGAAGTGAGCAAGCTGCTGGTAGGAAATCCACACCAGGAAGCTACGTTGGGTCTTCAGGAAAAGGGGATGATAGCTTTTGAGGCCAATGGGGAGGACGGTGAGACTGCCGTCAAGATTGCCAAACAGGAAATAGAGATGGCGGTACAGGAAGATGTTGCAGAGAGGACAACGAAGTATGCCATAGACTCTGACGCTGAGATGGCACTGTCATTGGCCGGCTCCAGCCCCCAGCGTCATGACGACAGCGGCTTTCAGTCACCAACCAATGAGGCGTTAGATAATATCGAAGCTCAACCAGCTGCTCTGAAAGGAACGGACACTGTAGCTGACCCAGCAGATGTGGTGGTGGCTTTAGAGCAGAGAAACACAGCACTTGACAATGACTCTGAGACAGGGGAGAACTTTGCTGCAAAAAATGCGTATCAGACAGAAATTGTATATGACATTTGAATAGGAAAACAAGGGAGCAAAAACACTGACCGCTCAACATTGTTTTTGGGTATATATTGTGGACAGTCATTTCTTTAATAGTAGACTTTTTATTAGGACTCAACCTCTCTCCATTCATCTCTAGTCATGCATGTTCAAGTTCATACATTTTTCTTTAAATGTTTTCTTTTTCCAATGGTAAATCCTCCTAAATCGATCATGGCCAATCTTCATCACTACCACTTCTCAGCAGCTCCAGGAGAGTTGAATATCAAGACTGGTGTCCTCAGGTCTGACTTAGATGTTCTGCTGCTTTTCACACTGTCCATTCTACTCTCACTGACACATACTTGCTGGGAGATTGCATTTCTCATTCAAAAACCACCACTGAGCTAACCCAACTTACCACAGGAGTTGTTAGAGCGAGACAAGACTTACCACAAACCTGGAATAGTGCTGAATCAATTGGCACTGTCCTATGCGAGACCCTGTTGGTATACCACAACGAGGACACAAACCCCTGGCTGCACTGATGCAGTTATCCTGCCTCTCAGGACACATTTTGATTTTATTTGTCTCTTTTAGTCAAGTGTTTGCGCATCACTCAAACCCCAAGTATCCAAGGCAGTTATCCTTCATCACTTTGGTCACAAAGAGAAAGGATGTTAAATAATTTAAGTCAGAACTGAAAACAGTTGTGGGAAGAACTGAAAGTAAAATAAATATATATATATACACGTTACACAACAGTGCAAGGCCTATTTGCAAGGCCCAAACGATATGTTCAGAGGATCTGAACTCTTAGGTGCATTGGTACGGTCCCAACGTTGGTGTTTTGTATGGCCCAGTGCCCTGGTTGGGAGAAGTAGGTACACTTTAGACCGTTCCAATTTCTCTGATATGAGTAAGATACATGTAGCCTAGGGTTTCTACTAGATTCTATAGCCATAAAATAATTAGGCATTAGGTAAAATTTGGGTAAGGGCTAGGTTTAGGGTTAGGTTAGGTTTAATTTCTACATCTCAGAAGACACATTGTAGAAGTAAGGCTTTATTAAAAGAATAAAGATAACATTTACCTGTTTGTCATTTGAACACAAGGTCCAATTGAAACATAACTCCGCTTCCCAGATAGTCCCTCCAAACTGGAAAGCTGCAGTAAGCTGCATCATAGGGCGCCCAAGGAGCAATTACTAAAACTCTAGAAGATGGCGTGAACCATAGTCTAATGTTTCACAATGTACTGTATGTGAGAATGTGTGCTCCCCAGGCAAAAGTGTTGCACAACCACAACCATTTGAAGTTGGTCTTACTGGGAGTGAACTTACTGAGTGAAGTATTTGTCATTTTTAGGTTTAAGCATATGAACATACTGCAAGGTGTGGCTATCTAACCAATGGCACAGACAGTAGGAGACATGTCCAACGGCATAAACTGTTGACTTAAGACAAGTCACAAATTGCTTTAGCTGAGCAGTACTGCATCCTTTAGATGCCAAATCACACAACAAAAATCTCCTGGGCATGGCTGTCCCTCTATTATACAGTTCTTGATTTAGCTTAGAGTCATTCAGTCTATTTTGAGGAAACTATATGGACTTCCTTCATATGTTGTCACAGATAACAGCAGTTACTGTCTCTTCAAACCACACCACTGAGACTGAAATCAGAAATTACCTTAATGAGCAAAAAAAAAAACAAGCCATATCAATGCGTTCAGTCAGCATGATACTCCACTGGGACACTTGGGAATGCAAAACAAACAGGCCCACTCACTGGTGAGTATGACCTTATTGACCACTAGAGGGCATTGCTGTTTATTTCATCTTTATTTAACCAGGTAATTTAACAGAACCAGCTGTCATTTCCAATGACCACCTGGCCAAAGGCATTATGATTACAAGACAAAACATGAATACAATAACTATAAGCAGGCTGATGATGCAGACACATTTTAATTAATGTCATCTGACTGCAATGGGGCATTGTCAAAACATGTCAGAAATGGATCTCTTGTCCAACTTAGTGTCTGGGAGCTCTGCTTTTCAATATGTTACCCTTGTATAAAAGCAGCCATGAGGTTTTTGTCAGTGTATGTTGAGCCTTTTGGACCAATGTTTTGTCACATGTGGCTTCATTGTATTTTCATAGTACATGACACCGGCCTGACATGGCACTTTACTTTACTCAGTACTCAGTGTTTGTCCAACCCTTATTGGTGTGAGTGGAGCCACTCAGATGGTAGCAGTCACTACAGTCCTATTTCAAACAATGCCGTGGAAAGGTTTATGCCTGCCTTTGGAGTTTCAAAAGATTTTGCATATTTTCTCAATAAATGCCTCATATTAAAAAGGGAAACTGAGTGAACAAATAAAAATGAGATTTGTGTTTTCATAACAGGATCCATGCTGTTCAAAAAGTCAACTCGTGCCTGGAGACTTCTATCAAGACTCATCAATACTCATGGAAATGTTCCAAGGACAGATGAATAAAAATGATTCAAATTTGTTCATTCAGGTTCCCTTTAGGTTTCAAAACATTAAATGAAAACAATATGCCACATTTGAGAAAATCAGGACAGGGGCAACTGCTTTTTTCACAGCCCTGCAGATACCATAGCCACAGCACTGCTGACATGGCACCTCCAGGGGCATGTTGAGAGTTATTACTGCAGGGACTCTGCTGATGGCTTGTCTTCTCCTGACTGTGACACATCAGCAGACTCTGTAATTGACATGGAATATTTGTGTGTGGTAGCGTGTACTCTGGGTGAATGACAGCAGGCTATATACTTTGTAATGAAGAGGTCTCTGTCAGCCAACCCAGGGAGTCACGGGAATACAACCAATTCTCTTTTTCCCTTAATGGTTTTAAATGAGAGAAATCAGCATTGTTTTCTAAACTATGCATGCTATTTCTTTGGACACTATATGTATATATTTGAGGCACATTGTTCTTAATCAGGCTGATTTTGTAGCATTGTGAAAAACAGTTCCATATAACTTCATAACCAAATGGATACTGTACTCAACAGCAGTTAATTATCCCTTTAATATTGTGTCCATCTACTGTACTGTTTTTCCTTCCTCTATTTATTTATGATAGATACATTGTCTGTGGTGTTCAGTTTATGAGCCTCTGCTATCTTTTGTTACAGTATATGTTAATGTCCTATGTAAAAGCTTTATGTTGACGGAACGCACACTGTGGGGGGAAAAGATGTGTGATAAGGTGAAATTAACGTTAATTGGGGTTCACATCCATCCAAGCATCCTGCTCTGATTTTCACCTCAACATATTGTGAAACACACAAATAAGATAAATGACGGAACATTTTGCTGGGGTAATGAGGTTTACTATCTTTGCCACTGACATTTCCATTGTTTGGACAAGTTCCACCTCTTCACCACAGCTGAGAGTATACTTGCAGAGAATATAAGTGGTTTTGATCTTTATTCTAATTAGCAGAAGGCTGTGGTATATGAGACAGTATACCGCAGGTATTACAAGTAATTGTTACTGTTTCGATTGCGTTGGTAACTGGTTCAATAATAGCAATAACGCACTTCAGGGTTTTCTGGTATATTATTAGGCAACAAGGGATGAGGGAGTGTGGTATATGGCCAAAATATGATGGCTAAGAGCTGTTCTTAAGCACGACACATCGCAGAGTGCCTGGACACTTGCTTAGCTGTGGTTTATTGGTCATAAACAACAAACCCCAGAGATGCCTTATTGCGATTATAAACCGGTTAATAGCACAATTAGAACAGTAAAAAGTTCTGTGATGTCATAACCGTGGTATACAGTCTCATACAGCAGCTATCAGTCAATCAGCATTTAGGAATCCAAGCAACCAGTTTACAATGTCCAATGGACCACAACACTATTTATACAGTCATTCCACATTGTCGTGTCCACAGCCTTGCTGTAGTACATTGGCCAAACACCACAACTCACACTTTATTGGTTAAATTAGTTATGGTTTTCCTACTCCTCATTTGTATCTCTAGACTAAAACTTGTAAAAGCTTTTTTGTCAAACCAATACATTTATTTTTTATCAAATAGTGTTGCACAAAGGTTAGAGGAAATTTCTGATAGATATAATAAAGCACATGTATAATATAGTAACACAAAAACACAGCAAAAGTAAGCACATGTTCATATAAAACCCATCTAAAAGTGGTTGAGTTTTCAAAAGCCTTGTATGAGTAGGCAGTTATCTATTTTCACAGTTTATAGATTAATAAAAAAAGTTTGTCCAAGATTTAACATTACTAGGCTGATTTACTACTCCATAACTCAATTCAAAATGGCTAATAAAACTGACAATATGCATCTAAAGTCTATTACAAATCAAAGGCACTAATAGCTTGGTGTACTCAATCTGAAATGACCAACAAAAAGCCACATGACCCACATATTCAGTTCCCTTTTGAGCAATAGAGCAATTTCTTTCCCAATGACCCTGACCCACAATATCTATAGAGTTTACACGACTCAATCACATGCTTCTGATTTTTCAGTGGCAATTCCACATGTAGTCTTGTGACTAGAGTGCTGTCTGTACATGCATCATCTCAGTTCTCTCTGCAAGTAGTCTACCCTGGGATGTTAAAGGTAAAATGACACCAGGGAAAACTAGCAACCACAGATTAAACCCTCACTTAAGGTTAAGTCAGTGAATATGTCTCGTATTGATGGTCATCCAAGGTGAGGCTAATTGTCTACATCACATCGAAAAAGCATTAAACTGATTAATTTTGTTCTAATAAGGCAACTTGGGGGCTGAATCACATATCTACTATGTTGTACCCATGTCACTACAAAGACTCAATCTTACTTCTTTTAGATCATGTATAAGTAAGACTCTGGAACTGCCTTCCACTTCAGGTAAGTTTTATTGCACACCTGAGTGCATAAACAGGTCAGAATGGAAAACACCTTGGAAGGATCTATCCTTTGCTCTTCAGAGCACATGTTTGACTGTCCTGATTAATCAGACTTCAATACCAATTCTACGTATATTTGTCTGAAACAAAGCCAGAATGTGCAATAAAATAAAAACTTGAACTTATTCTACCGGTGGTCTGTGCCATTTGTCCTTCGGTCAGTTGATATTTGATACAAAATGTCCACAGGGAAGAACTGTTTACTCAACTTTTTAGTGCCGGTACAGGTTCAATTCCACCTGGCATGTGCAAAACCATGCAAACATTTGTGAGGCTTCAGTTAGTATGCATGCTTACTGTGCATGGAATTTTTTTGTCTGCACTTTTGACTGCCAGACAGATTTTGAAGTTGAAAGCATTTACTTCAGAATGGATATTTTGTCTCAAATTCCAACCAGCTGAAGGACCAACAGCGTGGACAAGGCCAAATCTATTTAACTGTATTCGACATTTCTGAATTGAAGGCATCGCCACGTTTCGTGACAAATCCTTGACAACAGGTTATTGGATATCTAGTCCCTGCAGATCTTTTGTCCAGTAAAAGGAATCGTCTTGCTCTTCCTTTCAATTCTTTAGTTTGATCAGAAATTATCCAGTAGAGGGAAACCTATGAAGTATCCTATGACAGAGCCCACGATGACCCCCAGGAAGATCCAGATGTTGTAGGACATGACGCATAGCATCAGCATGTATCCCAGAACCACCTGCAGGATGTGTAGGGCTGTCTGGATACCATGGACACGCCATCTGGGAGGGGGGGACGACACAAAACCGTGATACTGCTGCACTTTATTACATGCTCACAGTATCAGTCCTCCTGGCTCTAATGACTTGAATCCTACCTGTTTGTGGTTGATGGGGTGGGAACGGTCTGTTCCATTGGGGCCAGGGATGACTCTGACAGGCTGCTGGCCAATGCGGTGCTGCTTCCCTGGCATTCTGAGGAGTGGATGGGAGGTGAGAAGGCAGACTGATCGGCCTGCTCGGAACACTTCCCCAGCCAGACCCTTGACACCTTCAGCAGCTCGTAGAACACGGTCAACAGAAGGACCACGAACACAGACAGCACCATGCCTGCAATGCACAAAACCCTGTTGACCACGGAGCTTAGCACAGCTGACACTAATGACGGTCATCAGCGGTGACTGCAGCTGTCTGGAGCGATACTAATAGCACTGTGTTGACAGCGACCTAATGTAATGGAATCCTTCAGGACACAAGTCTCACATCACTGTTAGCCTACCTGCGGGCCCATGCACATCCCAGAAATCAAACAGCAGTGTCACACTGCTCCCTGCCTCAAAAGTCATCTGAAAGAAGAGAAGTACAACTACAGTTAAAAAGCACAAGTAAAGCGCCAACATACTGCAAGGCCGCTAACCAGATCCGGGACCTGTGCAACAAACACTAGTTACGTCACCAAATGTCAAATATAATGTGCAACCTGTTATGTGCTTAGGTAGATAATAACAGTATGGAAATTAAATGGTTTAGTATGCTGTACAAACTATACCCCCCACTGCTGTTCTGTGGACCCACAGGAATGTGCTTCGTTGTTTTCCAGTCTCTACCAAACAGATAATTAAGCACATCTCCTTCTGGCTTTACAATCTCAAACAATACTGAAAACAATAACCTGAACTTGTTTGTTTTGTATAACTGCTGTCCTTACTTTGAAAAGAAAAAAAAAATCTAAATGAAGCCGGTATACCTTTGATGACCTGTGCAACTGAATTAGTTGACATCCTTGACTGAATACTTCATATGTAACATACATACAGTCCCAGTCAAATGTTTGGACACACCTACTTTTTCAAGTGTATTTCTTTATTTTTACTATTTACTATTCCACATCGTATAATAAGACATCAAAACACTGAAATTACACATGGAATCATACAGAAACCATAATGCATTTCATATTGTAGATTCTTTAAAGAAGCCACCCTTTGTCTTGATGACAGCTTGGCACTATGTTTGCATTCCTTCAAACAGCGTCATATGGTAGTCACCTGGAATGCATATCGGTTAACAGGTGTGCCTTAATTTGGGGAATTTCGGTCTTTGTTAATGTGTTTGAGCCATTTAGCTATTTGTTGTGATAAGGTAGGGTGGGTATACAAAAGACCATCTCTGTGTCTGTACCGTAGTACTACAGTACAGACATGGCATGAACAGCTCAAACAAGCAAAGAGAAATGACAGTTCATCGTTACCTTAAGAACTGAAGCTCAGGCAATCCAGAAAATGTCAAGAACTTTTAAAGTTTCTTCCAGTGCAGTCACAAAAATTAGACCAGTGGAAATCTGTCTTTAGGTCTGATGAGTCCAAATTTGAGATTTTTGGTTCCAAACATTTCTTTGTGAGATGCAGAGTGGGTGACCTCAGCATGTGTGGTTCCCACAGTGAAGCATGGAGGAGGTTTGATGCTATAGACATGCTTTGTTGCTGACATTGTCTATGATTTATTTAGGATTCAAGACAAACTCAACCAGCATGGCTACCACAGCATTTTGCAGTAATACGCCATCCCATCTGGTTCGCACTTAGTGAGACTATCATTTGTTTTTCAACAGGACAAAGACCGAAAACACACCTCCAGGCTGTGTAAGGGCTATTTGACCAAGGAGTGATGATTCTGCATCAGATGACCTGGCCTCCACAACCACCTGACCTCAACCCAGTTGAGAAGGTTTGGGATGAGTTGGACTGCAGAGTGAAGGAAAGCATATGTGGGAAATCCTTCAAGACTGTAGAAAAACCGCTCCAGGTGACTAACTCCTAAAGCTGGTTGAGATAATGCCAAAAGTGTGCAAAGCTATTATCAAGGCAAAGGGCGGCTACTTTGAAGAATCTAAAATATTAATGCATTTCAATTTGTTTAACACCTTATTGGTTACTACACGATTCCATGTGTTATTTCATAGTTTTTACTGTTGTTCTTTCACTATGTGAAACATACTAAAATAAAGAAATACCCTTGAATGAGTAGGTGTCTCCAAACTTTTGACTGGTACTGTGTATAGACTATATAACGTATTACTTAAAAAAAAAGTATGATTTGTTGAACTCTGTAGACTCAATGTAGTTGCTATCAAATCCTCCATTTGTTGAACACTGGTCACTCAAATGACCAGACTACAATTTTTCACTTGTGTGTGTCAAACAAAAATGTATAATGCAAAGTTAAACCATACAAGTAAACAACAAATAAACATTTCTGCAACTGTTCAAACAAAAACCTTTATTTGAACAGTTCAGATGCAATGTTTCCTTTTTTACCATGGAATTACCCTCCTGTTAATAGCTTATCCACAAGAATGCATTGTCAAAGTAAGAGGAAATATCAAAGTCATGCTCTCATTGCATCTTGGGGAAATACACCATTTCAAGAGTTATGGGGAAACCCACTTGGATTATAAGTTCCCTAAATCACCAACTGTTTATAGCCTCTCCATTTTAGCAATAAACACAATTGTTTTTTATATTAATATAATGTATGTAAATTATCATCTTGTGTTATTATCTTATATAAGGAAACGTGGGGTGGGAATGCTGCAGTGGTACCCAACAGTTCCAATAACTGTACCAACAACTGAATGTTGCTCTGGAGTACCCCTGAATTACACCCTCAAGTGCATTTTACCAGTAAGCCTACAGTATGGTCCCGTGTCTTCTCAAGTACCCCCTGTGGATATGCCAAGTACCCCTAGCTGGGTACAGCTGTCCTGGCAGATGTAAAATTAATTCAAACAAACATTTGCTTTAAATGTCATAATGTTATAACCTTCTATGAATCCAGGCCTTGACTACTAAAGTATTGGTTGTCATTGGTCAAAAGACTAATTAAAGCAGAAAAGGTCATGTCAATTTCGCGACAACAAAACAAAGAATGTTCTACATAAAATGTAATGTGAAGAAACTACTTACATGCATGGCTGAACAGCTTGAACAACGATTACAGATTTTACAGAATCTTCAGGATCTTTGATTCCCCATGGCAAAAGCGGGTAAACTACTACATTCCACTTCTACTTGTTTTGTCATTTAGGTACGTTTCGATCTCGAGGTGCAACACAATAATACAGAACCGTTTACAGACAACACCATATAAGTACTTCCGGTTCACTAATTTTTTTGGAATCCTTCAAAGTAGGAGTGTCGTTGTATAACAGTTACACTTGCTATACAAGTAATTATGAGAAGTATACCTATCAGAAAAATATTCCCGTCCTGTTCACTTTTTTGGTCATTAATAGGGGCGGCAGTTATGGAAAATTTGCACAATTATCTATATGTGTGATAATTATCGTTATAATGATAATTATCGTTATATTATATATAGCATGGCAACATGAACGTGCTTGATTCACAGGAAGTAACTCAGTGGGTGGGACCCTATTGCGTTCCTCCATTCATTGACCAATGAGATTTATAACTCCTCCTCTAATTTCGCGATATGCCCACATAGAAATATATAGTTAAGAATTAACTTGTTCTTCATTTGAAATAAATGGGACACATTTTCTATTCGTTGTATTTCTATTTACTCAACCTCGCTTTCAGAGGTGTTTGCTTTACGTAACGTAAGCTGTGTAGTAAAGTGTATGGTGCATATAGCTAGCTAAACAGGCACCAAAGTCAAAGAAACTGATCAGTGTGGTTTACAAAAAGGGTTTTTGGGGTTTCATCCAAGGATTGGTTTACGAGCAGTTTTCGGGGGGCTTGGGACTGACACGGAAGAAGAGATGTTTGTGTTTCAATACGTAAGAAGATTCAAACGGAATAACCGACAACACCGGTTCCTCTTTGTTATTTAGCTAACATTAACTAGCACGCAGCTAACAAACGTAGCTAGTTAGAATACTTCGTAGCTGCTGCTAGCAAGCTAACCACACCGATGGAGTTCATTTCTGTCTTTTTGAGTATACGCTTGATTACAGACTGGGATAGCACACTAGTGGATAACATAAGTGGAGCATCGAGTGTGATTCAAAGTATATGGACATAGCTAGCTAGCTCACAAGCTTAAAGCTTGCTACACGTCTACACAGCTGTCAATAGTGGCAAATGCCTGCCTTGTGTCAACAATCACCCACTGCCTGGCAACTGCATTGGTGGACTTGTTAGGCTAACTAAATAATTATCCTGATTGGCCATGGGTAATCGGCTTTGTCATTGTTTACATCACAACTAACCTGATTTAGTTTTAATCTGTTCGCCAGTCTGGCTGTATAAGTTTGTGACAAGTTGTTGTCATTTACCTATTTAGTTAGACAACTAACCCAGTCAACTGTAGCGTGGCGAAACGGTTGTCAACTCCGAACTTTTGATGCGTTCTGGAGGGCATTTGCACGTAGTTTTCAGAGGAAGAACTCAGTTGTGCGATGTGATCTTTCCGGAGTGTAACTGAGAGCACAGGAACACCCACTTGTGACCTGTCAAAAATCAAATGGAAGCAAAGCTGTTTTGCTGGCCAGAAAGTTCTCCTGTCATTGCCGGGATGCTGAGAGCCCTACTACTCACAAGCCTTCTTAGTTGGGCCGATGGCCAAGAAGGTCAGGTCATGTTGCCAGAAGAAAAGACCAAAATCAGGTGAGGTTACTATTGACGTGTTTGTTCATTCTTTCAGTCCCATGGCCCTAGCAAATATTTTCTTCATTAGTTTACCTGCTTTTTCTGACCACATATTTAACCAAACATTGAATTGTCACCACTTTATTTTCTGGATAAGTAAAACTCAATATTTGACAAATGATAATAAAATGATCTTGTCTGCCTCCCAGGCCCTATCGTAGCACAGAGCTGACATTCTAGGTTGGAGCCTTGAACTGTGTCGCTAGATGAGTGGATGGGTATTCCAATGGGCGATCTGTTTCATTTGTATACCTTTATTTGTCCATAGAGTTGAAGTAAAGATTTCATATCCATATGACCAAATATTTCAGGGGTACTTTTTAAATAGACTGCACCAAAGAGTTTTGCAAAAAGCATTTGCATTCTTGCTAACACAAACATTTCAACAAGCAAGCACACAACCATATATCAAAGCATTTTGTCCTGAAGTGAAACTTCTAGAAATGCTTTAATTTCACTTAAAGGCACAATTCATTCAATCATGAGCTCATTTTACAGTATGTGGAGCATAGAAATAATGCTTGGCTGTTTCACCTACTTCAAATGCTACTTTCGCTGCTGTATTTTAATGCTGCTGCTGTATTTTAATGTTTCAACTTTGATAAATGAAATTAGAATGCTGAAAGTTTCTGCGGTTGTGTTATATATAGAGAAGAGTGGTCATACTGATTTAGTATACACCTTTCTGTTACAGGGACCAGATTGTTGAGATGTTTGATCATGCCTATGGCAGCTATATGGTAAGTCCGCCTTACCGTATTATTGCCACTTTAACTAAATTCTGTAGTTGCTTGTTTCAGCCAGTATCTGAGGCTGTCCGCCGGTACTTATCATGCTGCAGGCCAGGGCACCAGGGTTCTTGATTTTCTATTATTGCAACGTATTTCAACAAATGCCTCGGTCCTTACTCTGCCTTGGTCCTGACTGACAGAAATATGCGTACCCAGCGGATGAGCTGATGCCCCTGAGCTGCAAGGGGAGGGTGCGAGGCCTGGAGCCAAATAGGGGTGACATTGATGACTCTCTGGGAAAGTGAGTACAGACACAGTGAAAGCTGTGAAATGCTGAAGTAGTCATTAAAGCCCAATTTCACTTTTTTGTTACTTTGTACTTCAGAATTATCTTAATTGGCCAAGAGGAACTGATTCTTTATTCAGTCATTACAAATGTTTACTAATTTAGACACCACTAACTAAACATCAATGGAGTGTGCATATTTAAAAAGAAAATAAATCAATGCATGTTTGGGTTACTTAAAGGTGGGCATTTAAAAATAAACTTGCTCAAATACCCATAAAAGGTATTCAATAACAAATGTCAGTTTCTGTCTTCCACCAGGAATATAACACTGTTTTCTTTCCAAGGTTCTCCCTCACACTGATCGACACCTTAGATACTCTGGTGGTGAGTATCTGATTCTGTCTGTGTGGCTGGAATTGTTGAGTATGGTACCACAAACGTCTGGTGAGAAATCAATGAACAGATGGAATCCTCTGTCATGACATCCCCTCTGAGTCAACGTATAGATTAAACAGAGCCCTTCTGTCTTATGTTTCTGGGAACATTATCAAAAACCTTTTGAAATGCAGTGTTTTTCACTGCACTGAAAAAAATATTGATTTATTTTAACCTGTTACGGAGCTTACATACACCATATCCCCATATAAACTGATGTTTGCCTTGTCAAGGTTTTAAACAAGTTGGAGGAGTTTGAAGCTGCCGTGCAGAGGACTGTGAGGGATGTCAGGCTGGACAACGATGTGGTGGTGTCTGTGTTTGAGACCAACATCCGAGTCCTGGGGTAACCACCTATACACTACACTGTCCTGTTCAAGGACACCATAATGTCTCCTGTTTTGTGGACGGTGTTTGACCGGTTAATGGTAAGTTAATCGTCCGGGCATTGACCGTGCTCACCCCCTCACCCCCTTGCTGTGCGTACAGGGGCCTGCTGGGGGCGCATGTGATGGCGGATATGCTCCGTCAGCGGGGGGACTGGATGCAGTGGTACGCCGATGAGCTGCTCCACATGGCCAAGGAGCTCGGCCACAGACTGCTTCCTGCCTTCAACACCACCAGTGGCCTTCCTTACCCCAGGGTAACACCTCCCCGTGTCTGGTTTCTCTGTACCCCGGGGTAACGCCTCCCCGTGTCTGGTTTCTCTGTACCCCGGGGTAACGCCTCCCCGTGTCTGGTTTCTCTGTACCCCGGGGTAACGCCTCCCCGTGTCTGGTTTCATATTAAAAGGCTCCGGTTTGAAAGTATTGTGCATTTGAAAGGAGACCACATTCAGTTTACTTCTGTGTTCTTCCAAGGTAAATCTGAGGTACGGGGTCCTTAACCCTCTGTCACGGACTGGCACTGAGTCAGACACCTGTACTGCCTGTGCCGGGACCATGATTCTGGAGTTTGCTGCTCTCAGTCGGTTGTCCGGGGAAGCTGTGTTTGAGGTACTTTAGGAATTACAGTAATAATTCATATAATCTGATCGCTGTCTGCAGTTTAGTATTTATTAGCCAGTTTGTATGAAGTAAATATCCCTTTGTTTCTGTGTTTCACAGGAGCATGCTAGGAAAGCACTAGACGTTCTGTGGGAGAAGAGACAGAGGGGAAGTGACCTCGTGGGCACTGTCATCAATATCCACAATGGAGACTGGGTCCGGAGAGGTGGGTCAGAGCTGCACTGTCAGGCAGACAACCACACAGGCAGGACACACAGACACACCCTCACACATACTCACCCACTCTCACATTTCCAGTAGGAACAAACATGTTCAATTTGACATCATCCCACTAGTTTGTTTTTAAGTATGTGTTTGTCTGCAAATCTGTTATTTAAATGAGCCCAGTCAGTGTGTTAACAGGCATGTTCTCCCTCCTCAGACAGTGGCGTGGGCGCTGGCATTGATTCATACTATGAGTACCTGATGAAGGCTTACATCCTCCTGGGAGACAACGTTTATCTGGACAGGTTCAACACTGTGAGACCCACTACCTCTACATCACCATCTCTAATATCTATGCTATCTCTACTACCTCTACATCACCATCTCTAATATCTATGCTATCTCTACTACCTCTAC
>JACXGI010015821.1:0-16852 GCA_016801175.1 Esox masquinongy | reverse complement strand
TGAGTATGAACGTGTTTTGGGGGGGGGGTGAGGGGGAGAGAGAGTGAGAGAGAGAGAGAGAAAGCTCAATAATTTAAAAATGAATCTTCCCTGTGATGTGGAAAGAAGAAAGTCAATTCATGTGTTATAGGTAGAAGGTGAGACAAAGTGAGAGAGAGGGTGAGAGAGCGAAGGAGAGAGTGTGAGAGGGGGGAGATTGAATGGGAGAGAGAGAAGGGAGGGGGGCGTTGAGAGGTGGGTAGAGAGAGCTCTTTACCAAAAGCACTTTTTCTGCGATGATTTCACTTGGCATCCAATAAAACAGCTGGAGAGGGGAGCCTATTGTTGGCGGCTGCCAGCAGTCCAATCAGGGACGGTTTTAATAGTGTTCTGATGATGGGGTACAGGGTTCAGGGCTCTGAGGTCAGGGTTCAAATATGTGTTGAGTTGTGGCGCAGCGAGGCACGCTTGGCTTCATAGCAACCAAAAAGGACCAGAACAATAATTTCACAGTGCTTTGCCAGAACAACATGAACGTCCATTTTAGAAGGCTAATATCACACTGGTAGAACAAGAATTTGCCTGATTGCTGACGATTAGTATTTCTTATATTAATGAGCTTTTAATTTCTATTTGAGATTTTTTGACTAATCGACGTAGACTGGTGAGAGAAAGAGATGGATCAACCATGAGATGGAGAGAATAACAAAGAAAAAAAGAGATGCAGAGAGAGGAAGAAGAGAGAAAGGAAAGGGAGAAAGGGGGAGAACGGGCGTCTTTCGACATTATAGACCACTCCTTTCTAAAAATACCCAGTCAGAGAATTAAGTGGTCAAACTGAGGAAGAGTATGAAAGGTGGAGAGAAAAGGAAAAAGTCAAATGAGGAACAGTGTGAGAGATGGAGAGAATGTAAAAGAAAGTAATAGAGGGAAGCTACTTTTCTGGACAGGGATGACTGAGGTTCCCATGAACCCTAATTCCCATGAGGCCATACTCTTGGGTGAACTACGGAGTACTGTACTTCCTGTAGTTCTTTTTATAGCCCTACATCATGGAAACATTTACACAAATACATATAAACACATGAAGAAAGGACATAAAAAGATCTAGCCTTTTCTCTTTCTCTGTAGCTCTCTCACTCACTCACACACACACACACACACGCGCACACACACACACACACACACGCGCGCGCACACACACACACACACACACATGCACATACACACACGCGCACACACACACACACACACATGCACACACCCAGTCGGCCTATGATGCATCAGTACTGACATGAAAGACAGAGAGTGGTTTGAGCTTGTCTTTGAGGATGAAACAACCATCAAGCCATCACCTATGGTGTATGAGTGTGTGTAAGTGTCGCTGTGTGTGTGTGTGTGTGTGTGTGTGTGTGTGTGTGTGTGTCTGTGTGTGTGTGTGTCAGTCAGGCTTGCTGAGCATCAAGGGAACAGGCTATACAAATGATTTAGATATGAACATGAATAAATTTTCATCTTCAATCGAGAGAAAGAAAAAGATGGCAAATTGAGATGAAAACTAAATGCTTGCATCACAAATGGAACCATATTCCTCATAGAGCATAACTTTTTAACAAATAGTAAAATATTGTAATGTCAGTTTTTTTTTGCTTGTGAAATGCTGTATTGTCGGATTGTTGTTATACTAGTGAAGTTCTGTACTGTCAGATTGTTGTTTTACTAGTGAAATACTGTAATGTCAGATTGTTGTTTTACTAGTGAAATACTGTAATGTCAGATTGTTGTTTTACCAGTTGATCTCAGCAGTATTCAGTTTCATTAGAAATATGATAAATAAAGAAATATTTGGTATTAACAGGGTTCTCCAGCAAGTTGAATGGCCACTGATATATTGTAGATCTGTTTAAAAATGGCATCATAGTTTAGAAATGCTGTCATGGTTTAGAAATGCTGTCATGGTTTGGAAATGCTGTCATGGTTTAGACATGGAGCCACGGTTTAGAAATGGAGCCACGGTTTAGAAATGGCGCCACGGTTTAGAAATGGCGTCACGGTCTAGAAATGGCGTCATGGTCTAGAAATGGCATCAGGGTTTAGAAATGGCGTCACGGTATAGAAATGGCATCAGGGTTTAGAAATGGCATCACGGTATAGAAATTGCGTCACACTCTGGAAATGGCGTCACGGTTTAGAAATGGCGTCACAGTTTAGAAATGACGTCACGGTTTAGAAATGGTGTCACGATCTAGAAATGGCGTCACGGTTTAGAAATGGCGTCATGGTCTAGAAATGACGGCAGGGTTTAGACATGGCAGATGGGGGACCTCGTGTATATGGCTGACATCAACGTTGGTGGGGTGTTAGTCTGACGTGCAAGCGTTGAGCTATGGACAACAAACTCTGTTCCATTTTATCGAGGACAGTTTGAATGCCCAGGATGCCCAGGCCCATCGTCCACCATGGCCTCATGTTTCAGCATGATATGGCTCAATCCCATGTCTCCAGGATCCGGACACAACCCCTGGAAGCTGAAGATGTCCCAGTTCTACCATGGCCTGAATACTCGTCACCCACTGAGTACGTTTGTGATGCTCTGGATGGACGCGTACGCGGATGTGTTCAGGTTCCCGCCGATACACAGCAACTTCACACAGCCGTTTAAGAGAGATGGGTTAACATTCTCCAGTCCTCAACAGCCTGGTCAGCTCTGTGAAGGACATTGTGTCTCTCTGCCGGAGGCAAATGGTGGCCACGCCAGGTACTGCCTGGTTTACTGAGTCACACCCCTGTCAACAGACATATATTCCCTTTCATGTGAAGTTCACAGATTCCTGGGCTCATTAATTGATGTCGGTTGACTGATTTCCTTCTATGGACCCTAACTCCTTATGTAAACCCTAACTCCTTATTTAAACCCTTGCTCCTTATGTGATCCATAGCACCTTATGTGAACCGTACCTCCTTATGTGAACCGTACCTCCTTATGTGAACCGTACCTCCTTATATGAACCGTACCTCCATATGTGAACCGTACCTCCATGTAGGAGCTGTACCTCATTAACTGAGCTGTTAGCCATGTGAATGCTACCTGTTTAGACTTGTGACAGCCCCCTTGTTGCCGTAACAACAATACAACCTATTGCTGCATTGAAGCCCGTTTCCCGTAAATCCACACGTTTTGTTGACGGGGAGGAAAAGCAGCTGTGGCGAAACGTCTTTCCCGCGGTCTTCATGTGTTTAACTGATACCGGCGACCGGATCCCGACGACTTCCTAAACATGAGAGTTTCTGAATGTTTGCTGGGGGGTTCTACAGGGTTTCCACCACCCCAGTGTTCCCCTGATAACCAGACCGTCACTCCCTCCCTGCAGCGCTGCTGTGAGGCCTGACTCCATCTTGCTGCTCCTTCTCTTTCTGCTGGCTGAGCACAAAGGGAGGGGGAAGGTGGGGGAGTCAGAGGGGAGGGGGGACTTCAAAGCAGTACCCCCAGCTCAGAGCCTCAGGTCTCCATCTGTCTGCGTGGGGGGGAGAGTCCACCACCCCCCCTCCAGCCCAGCCCCTTAGAAAAAGATTGGAAGGGGGGGGTTGAAAAATGGGTGAGGAGAAAATGGGAGGGCCAAGTGACAGGCGGATGGGCAGATCTCGGAGTGTGTTGGGGGAAATGGAGGTGGGGTTGGTGGGGCGTAGAGATGGGTCTTGGGTCTACCCGAGGCCCTGTTCTAAATTTGACGGCCCAAAATAGAGAGAGAGAGAGAGAGAGAGAGAGACATGGAGACCAAGATAAGCATTCAGGCCTTCAGTTAAGTCACTGTAGACGGAAATGTTACAGATATAGTAGAAACATGTTACAGATACAGTAGAAACACACAGGACTCACAGCAACAGTAAATGTATAATCCTGTGGTATTAGTAATAGTGATAATAGTGATAGCATTAACAGTAGTAATAGTGATAATAGTGATAGCATTAACAGTAGTAATAGTGATAATAGTGATAGCATTAACAGTAGTGATAGTGATAATAGTGGTAGTATTAACTGTAGCAATAGTGATAGTATTAACAGTAGTCATAGTGATAATAGTGATAGTATTAACAGTAGTAATAGTGATAATAGTGATAGCATTAACAGTAGTAATAGTGATAATAGTGATAGCATTAACAGTAGTAATAGTGATAATAGTGATAGCATTAACAGTAGTGATAGTGATAATAGTGGTAGTATTAACTGTAGCAATAGTGATAGTATTAACAGTAGTCATAGTGATAATAGTGATAGTATTAACTGTAGTAATAGTGATAATAGTGTTAGTTTTAACAGTAGTAATAATAGTGGTAGTATTAGAAGTAGTAATAATAGTGGTAGTATTAGAAGTAGTAGTGGTGGTAATAGTGTTAGTCTCAACAATAGTAATGGTTATAATAGTGATAGTATTAACAGTATTAATAGTGATAATAGTGATAGTATTAACAGTAGTCATAGTGATAATAGTGATAGCATTAACAGTAGTAATAGTGATAATAGTGATAGCATTAACAGTAGTAATAGTGATAATAGTGGTAGTATTAACTGTAGTAATAGTGATAGGATTAACAGTAGTAATAGTGATAATAGTGGTAGTTTTAGCAGTAGTAATAATAGTGGTAGTATTAGAAGTAGTAGTGGTGGTAATAGTGTTAGTCTCAACAATAGTAATGGTTATAATAATGATAGTATTAACAATAGTAATAGTAATAATAGTGATAGTATTAACAGTAGTAATACTGATAATAGTGATAGTATTAACAGTAGTAATAGTGATAATATTGACAGTATTAGCTGTAGTAATAGTGATAATTGTGGTAGTATTAACAGTAGTAATAGTGATGATAATGTAGTATTAACAGTAGTAATAATGATAATAATGTAGTATTAACTGTAGTAATAGTGATAATAATGACAGTATTAACAGTAGTAATAGTGATAATAATGTAGTATTAATTGTAGTGGTAGTGATAATAGTAGCACAATTAACAGCAGTAATAGTGATAATAGTGATAGTATTACCAGTAGTAATAGTGATAATAGTGGTAGTATTAACAGTAGTCATAGTGATAATAATGTTGTATTAACAGTAGTAATAATGATAATAATGTAGTATTAACTATAGTATTAGTGATAATAATGACAGTATTAACAGTAGTATTAGTGATAATAATGTAGTATTAACTGTAGTAATAGTGATAATAGTGGTAACAGTAGTGGTAGTAGGAGATTGGGAAGCAGTCTTTGACTGTCAGCGGAGAATCGTTACAAGACAGAGAATGCCGAAATCAGCTCAGTAACACAGTGTTTGTGTGTGTGTGTGTGCGCACGTGAATTTGTGCGTGTGAGTGTGTGTGTTTGTGTGTATGTGTGCGTGCGTGTGCGCGTGTGTGTGTTTATCCTGTTGAGGAGGAGAGCAGAAGTAATGTAATCATGGATGGATACCCTGATCCTGTGCTCTGTTTCCTAAAGCCAAAACTGCTTTGTGTGTTTGTGTGTGTCTGTCTGTCTTTAAGACCTTGAACCAGTCTAAACTCGGGGAACTTCTCTGTACAGAATAGTTTGTTGGTGGTGTACTGTATTCCTATCCAGCCTTGTGTCTAACCTTGAGAACGTCGGCAACAAAAGGTGTTACATCGCTCCAGACCAGAGGAGGGGTGTGGAATGGTTGTAGTTGAGGCTAATGTGGACTTTTTCTGGGACTTACGTTTCTTCGCGATGTGATCATGGCCACAGATAGTAAAACAGGAAGACACATCAGATGCTGGAACCGCGTCCCAAATGGAAGCCCGGCGTTTCCTGCCTGCGTGCAATGTGTCTTCTGACCGGGGTGGAAAGGAGTGTGTCATGCAGGGGTCAATGTGGTGTGTTGAATGCAACCAAGGGCCCTGTAGGCTGGATAGTAACCAGAGACAAATGTTGCATTTGTTTCCTTGCAGCTGCAACACACGTTGACGTGTAGAGCTGAATAAACAACGCAACTCACACGAGTCCCCATCAAAAGGAACACACAATGGTCTGATTTGAAAGCAAATCTAAAACAACTGTTGACGATGGCGTTGTGGAGCCCCTTCATGTCTTGTGACACACACACGCACACATACACACACTTGTGCCTGCGTCAGCCCTCGGACTGCGCGCGTGTGTGTGTCTGTGTGTGTGTGCGTGTGTGTGTGTATATGTGTGTCTGCATGTGTGCGCATGTGTGTGTGTACTGCAGCTGGTGAAATCTCTTCTCCAAAGGGAGGAACAGCTCTTTCTGGAGGTTGCGTCAGTATTACGTCTTAAAGGACAATTTCACTGTTTTTGTACTTTGTTAGACGTTCAGTAAGGTCAAATGTAGTCTCTGGGCCAAGGGAATGTGTATGCATGGTTTGGTTGCATGGTGCAGTGTTCCAGACAGGGTTTTGTATCGCATGATGCAGTGTTCCAGACAGGGTTTTGTATCGCATGATGCAGTGTTCCAGACAGGGTTTTGTATCGCATGGTGCAGTGTTCCAGACAGGGTTTTGTATCGCATGATGCAGTGTTCCAGACAGGGTTTTGTATCGCATGGTGCAGTGTTCCAGACAGGGTTTTGTATCGCATGGTGCAGTGTTCCAGACAAGGTTTTGTATTATATGTTGCAGCGTTCCAGACAGGGTTTTGTATTGCACGGTGCAGTGTTTCAGACAGGGTTTTCTATCGAATGGTGCAGTGTTCCAGACAGGGTTTTGTATCGCATGGTGCAGTGTTCCAGACAAGGCTTTGTATCGCATGGTGCAGTGTTCCAGACATGGTTTTCTATCAAATGGCAGATGCAATACACCATTCAATGGTAGTGCTGGGTGATACTTCCTGGTATACCATCAGTTCTCCCGATTCTCCAATATTTAGATTAGATTCAACCTTATTGTCCTTGAACAGTACAAGTACAATCGAACGAAATGCAGTTAGCATCTAACCAGAAGTATAAATAGCAGATGGCAGAAAATGTACAAGTATTGAGTATAATGTATGTTATACGTAGGATGTATCGAGGTGCAATGAAGGCAAATGCAGTACAAATGGCAATTCTAAATGTGCAATGAAGGCAAATTGAGGAGGGCAGAAAATGTACAAGATTTAAGTAGGGGTGAGAACAAATAGTCAAATTGTCGACATTTCAACATGGATGGCATTCATCGACAAGTTCATCAAATTTTCGAAAGTTACAAAAAATAATCTGTACTACTGATTGACACGCTTGGCGGCAGTAATGAGGGGTTATTTCTTACAGACTAAACACATCTGGCTAACGGCCAGGTACAGGAAATGATCACAGCTAGCGAAAGCATACCTGTGTATCCCCTCAACATCTGTGCCGGCTGAAAGGGTTTTCTCGGCTACGGGCCTGTTAGCCGCCAGACTACATGCCTACACGTCTACTCCCGGAGCACGTGGACATGCTCATTTTTCTAAACAAGAATAAGTTATCGTAATAATATGGACATGGCCTAATGATTCTCTAATTCTTTAATTTTATAGAATGTATATTCATACTAAGCTACCTTCGAAGGAAGCTTAACAGTTTGTGGCATGGATGTGAAGGGTCCCTGATGATGCCGCGCGCCCTGTGCAAACACCGCTTGCGCTGAAAGTGTACGATGGCTGGGGGCTGGGGACCAGTGATGTGCTGGGTGGTTTTCACCTCCCGTTGCAGGGCCTTCTGGTCGGCTACGGAGCATCCGCCAAACCACACTGTGGCGCAGTTAGTCAGAATGCTCTCGATTGTGCGGCGGTAAAAGTTCACAAGGAGCTTGGAAGACAGACGGCGTTCTTCAGCCTCCTCAAATGTACAGGCGCTGCCGAGCCTTTTTGACCAGGCTTGAGGCTCCAGGAGAAGTCCTCGGAGATGTGGACGCCCAGGAATTTGAAGCTGGGCACACGCTCCACCTCAGTGCCATCGATGAGAATTGGGGTGTGACTGCAGCCTTTAGACTTCCTGTAATCTACAATGAGCTTCTTAGTTTTCCTTGCATTGAGAGCCAAGTTGTTGTCAGCGCGCCATGCCGCCAGGCCACTTACATACTACATATGTAATATTGTAATATACTGTGCCTATAAGCTATGCTACTTAGTGTTTCCGCTGTAAGTTTGTGATTTGCTGCAGGTGTTTTTGATTAATAAACATGCCATTCTGGCTGGGGGGTGACACAAATTACATTTTTAAAAGTAGGCTGCAAAAAATATTGAAGTCACTGCATATGAAACGAGATATCATCTATCCAGAGAAATTAGAGGTGACACTTTTAGATCTGCCACCTTAAGGCCAAATAAACAAATACCTTTTTGACATAAATCATTGTAGAGCATTGTGGTTAAGTTCTGGCCACTGTATTTCAGCTTTAAAGGGGAGGTGTACTAGTGTTGGTCTTTAAAGGTAATCTGGCCATGAAACATTTCTCTAACGCACTCACAGTTCCTATTACTTCCATAGCTAGCGGTGGCTAAAGTTAACTGAATGTTGTTATGGCTGTTAAAAACAAAATTAAATACACAGCCATGATGTTGTTGCATAGATGACTTCTTCTTTCAGTGTGAGGAACCATCTAAAATGACGTGGCAAAAACAGTGAAATTTTTTTAAGCCCCATCTGCTTCGGCCAGAAAAAAAAATAGCTTATCAAGCTAATGCTATCCCCACTGTGAAGAATGAGAATTAGAACCCTTTTCTCTCCCCTTCATACGAACACAGGGATCAACTACTTAGAGACTATAGCCTTTAGGATTAGTGACGGATCAACCCATTCACTTAAAGTATTGTGGATGAGCATGGTTTAGGTTTACTTAAGTTCAGATGGATTTATTATGGACTTTTTAATCTCCTGTTAGGGGTAAATACTTCATATAAGCCAATGGTAAATCACTTGCATTAAGTTTCATTATATCTAAATGTCATACTGAATTGAAGGTAATTAAAAGTAGTCGTGTGAATGGCGAAATAGCTGAATGGACCACTGCTGTTCTCTCAATCTCTCTCTCTCTTTGTCCATCTCTCTCTCCCCATCACTCTCTCTCTCCCCATCACTCTATTTCCCCCCATCACTCTCTCCCCATCACTCTATTTCTCCCCATCGCTCTCTTTCTCCCCGTAACTCTCTCTTTCCTCTTTTTTTCTCCGGAGGCATTGGCACATACACGTGGGGGCATGATGATGATGATGATGATGATGACATGCAAATGCATTCAGAGCATTTTGTCTTTGAGGACCTTGAGAAGTGGTCCCGTGTATTGCGGCCCTGCGTCGCTCAACGGCATTCAGATTCATTCGTGCCTTTTATATTAGGAAATTACTGAGCAAAACCTTTGTTTGTGTGTGTGTTTGTGTGTGTGTTTATGTGTGTCTTTTTGGGGTGATGCCTTTATGTTGATGTGTTCTGGGTAAAACAAGCGTGAATTCACTGCAATATGGACCAGATCAATGAAAGATATTGAGTCCGGTGAGGATGAAGGGATGTCTGGTGTTTATTGTCATACAAAGGAGTAAAGCAAGAAGGCCCCCGTCATAAACATAGTGTCGATGTGTTCTTTTCTTCCTGCTCTGGGTCTAAGCCATTCAGCTCAATAAAAACGCCCCCATTAATAAACTCCGGTCGTGTGGTTTAACAGCAAGTTTGATCATAAATGTCTTGGACGTAATGACTCCTCCCCCTTCAGCCAGTTTAATAAACATCTGTCAAAGACGCTGAGAAGATCTAAGAAGGTCTGGTACTAATGGAAAACATGACGGTGTCACCAAATACCACCAACGAAAAAGAAACAGCTTTGTGTGTGTGTGTGTGTGTGTGTGTGTGAATGTCAATGTGGGAGTCATAATGGGGAGGTCATGGGACTTCCTGGATGGAATGCCTCCCATCAACCCCCTAATTGGCCTGTTTCTGACCAGAAAGTATAAACATGTGGTCTAGGGTTTACAGGACTATTTTTAGAAAATGGCGACATTGTCAAAACTGAGGTAAATAAATAATCCTCTGAGTTTTCAGAGAACAACAACAAAAACATCCCACCAGACATTCTTGCCGTAACGGCCGCGAACTGATCTTCCCGCTCCTCATTTATCCCACTCTTTGTCTCTCGTTCTCTCTCCCTCTCTCTTTCTTTCTCTCTCACACCCACCCTCCACTCCTCTGCTCATCCTTCCCTCTCCTCTTACCTCCCTCATGCCTCCTTCTCTCCATCGCTTTGAATATCTCAGCATTTGCCAGAGCCAGTGACCAGGCGTCCAAAACGCGGCCAGACCGCTGTGAAAAAGGGTTTTATTATCGTCTTGCAACTTGCAGAGAGTGCAGAGTTTTTGTCCGTTCTCCATCCATCTTCCATCCATCATCCATCCATCATCATCTTACCATCCATCATCTACAATATATCTACATCATCTATTCATCATCCATCGTCCATGTATCCATCTATATTATCATCTGTGTGAGTGTCTGTATCCACCCACCCAACCACCCCCCATCATTTCCACTTTCCGTCACTGTGTTTTGTTGGTTGTTTCAAGTCTATTCACACTGATATCTCATGTACCATTTCAAAGTCAGATCTGATGTACCATTTCAAAGTCAGATCTGATGTACCATTTCAAAGTGGGTCCTTTCAGATCAAGCATCTCTGGCCTGGGGCGGACAGACTCTGACAGACAGAATCTCACTGACAGCTTTCTGGAAATTCCCAACAGCATTCCCGAGCATCCTGAAAGCTTTTCCTGAGGCAGGGATAGGATGAGCAGCTGAGACACGCACTCGCACACACACACATGCGCGCAAACGCACGCACGCATGCTCGCACACACACACACACACACACACACACACACACACACACACACACACTCGGAGGCCCTACCCCAGGTGTCTCCACATGCTGCAGGTACTGAACAGGCTAGCCCTAGGGACACACACTGACCTAACCATCTGTTGTGTGTATGTGTTTGTGTGTGTGTGTGTGTTTGTGTGTGTGTGTGTGTTTGTGTGTGTGTGTGTGTGTTTGTGTGTGTGTGTGTGTGTGTGTGTGTGCGTCCGTTTGTGCGTGTGAGTATATGCATGAGTGCGGATTGAGCAAAATGGTATCACAAACGCACTGAGGAAAGCGACGTTTAAATTCCCTCCAGAATTGGCACGTGACCTAGTGGTCAGAGCATCCGACCAGTAGCCAAAGGACACCGGATCGAATCCCCAAGACAGCAAGGGGAACAAAAAACACGGACTAACTCGGTCCCAAGTCCTCTGGAGAACACCGTCTGCTAAATGAGAAAATGTACAATCAGGTGTTTTACATTGTTCGTGCCCTTTCCACCTTTCCTCCAAGGACAGGAAACACAGACACGACTCCTGTTCCAGGATGGCTAGGCTTTATCTCAGACTGGTTGAAGGTTACATTTTGGCAAAGGCCTAACACAATGAGAGACAGCATTGTTGTTTTACCGTGTTTCATTAAATGGTATCCCCGTACAAGTCTTGGGCATTCATTTCATTTCAAACACTTGGCGCTGTTTGATTTGTGTCAGTGTGATTGTTTTTGCCTTTTAAACATTACAAGTCTATTCACTCATCAAATGGCCCAGTACACAGACCGCGGGGGGGTGAGCCTTCTGTGAATGCACGTTGCTTACAATACGTACTGTGTTGAAGAAGTGGAGGTTAACAGTTTCCTCCCCCACTGAGTCTGTGCGTGGGACAGGCTGTAGTAGAACCGCAGTAGAACCGCAGTAGAACCGCAGTCCATTTAGTATCTTGGTGGATGCAAACTGATGGCTGGAGGACTCATTGTGCCCACTGAACACAATCCAACCCAGTCTGTCAGAGGAAACATCAAACCTCTCCTCTGGCCTCCCTAGACATTTAACCTTTGAACCCTGAACTCACAGACATTGACGGCTGCTTGGCTAATTTAGTCAGCGGTGCCGTTTTAAGGTTGAAGTGAGCTTTTCTAAGCAGGCCAGATGCTAGTTACTCATTTCATACTGTAGTCTGCCCACCTGAACAAACATCTAATATAAACAACATTCTGGTGTTAAAGGTCTGGTCTGAGACACCACCACACACACGCGCACACACACACACACACACACACACACACACACAACACCCTCACACACGCACCCATGTTACTGACATTCATCAGTTTTGGCAGAGAGAGGTTTGAGTCTGTCTTTGATGATGAAACAACCATCAAGCCATCACCTATTGTGTGTGTGTGTGTCTGTGTGTCCGTGTGTGTGCATGCCAGAAGCTCCTGCTTCTTGCTGTGCATCAAGGGAACAGGCTATACAAATGATTTAGATATGAACATGAATAGATTTCCATCTTCAATCGAGATATGAAAAGAAAAAGATTATGAAAACGACATGCATGTTTCACAACAGGGAACCCAGCAGATTGGCTTCCAAACCAGACAACTGTCTGGGAGTAAAACCGGCTTCACATGACATGGAAACCAGGTGGGGAAACATGTAGATATGACATGAAAACTAGGTGGGGAAACATGTAGATATGACATTAAAACCAGGTGGGGAAACATGTAGAAATGACATGAAAACCAGTTGGGGAAATGTCTGAATATGACTTGAAAATCTTCCAGTTGGGTTCATGGTGAATACTGTTACATTTTGTATTTGTATTTTTGTCATTCAGCCGACCCTCTTATCCAGAGTGACTTTCATTGTTGATAGCATACATTTAAAACCTGTAGTACCTTACCCATAATTCTTCACTGTTACAGTGGGAGGAGAGGGTTAGATTGGATCCAGGGTTAACAACCCTTATCTTACTAGAAGCACCACTGTTTTGTGTTTAAGAGAATAAGAGCATGTTCAAAAGAATTATAACGAGAAAAAAATTATCATACGCCAAATATTTTTTTTGTTTCCATTTTGCCTCACAAATCCATTTTTATAGGCAACAGCATTAAAACCAATTACTGTCATTTTACATAGAAACTGCATTTTTATGTAAAATGATATTATGAACATTATAAAACAATGGTGCATATTAACTTACACTAGTGCAATACTGTAGTGTCAGATTGTTGTTTTACTACTGAAATACTGGAGTGTCAGATTGTTGTTTTACTAGTGAAATACTGTAATGTCAGATTGTTGTTTTACTAGTGAAATACTGGAGTGTCAGATTGTTGTTTTACTAGTGAAATACTGGAGTGTCAGATTGTTGTTTTACTAGTGAAATACTGGAGTGTCAGATTGTTGTTTTACTAGTGAAATACTGTAGTGTCAGATTGTTGTTTTACTAGTGAAATACTGTAGTGTCAGATTGTTGTTTTATTAGTGAAATACTGCAGTGTCAGATCACTGTTTTATTAGTGAAATACTTCAGTACCAGATTGTTTACACCCTGTTGTTTTGTAAAAAATTATACTTTGTAACAATTAAAACCGGTAGAACCAAATTGGTTCTCTACTATGGCTGTTCTGCCATCATGGCGGTGTCCTGCGATGGTCTGAGTGTAACAGGGTAGTCTAACCGAGTCTCATCTGTTACCGTGGTAATAATAGTCACGTTAGAGTCACTGTTTGCATAACAATGGAGTGTGTCAACACATGAGGTAAACAGACGTCTCATGTGTGTGTGTTTGTGTGTGTGTGTGTGTGTGTGTGTGTGTGTGTGTGTGTGTGTATGGGTGTGACACAAAGCTTTATACACTCATTCAGAATGCATAAGCCCAGCGGGCAGGCTTTAAACAAACTGCCTGTGTTTTCCACAGACAGGTCTAATTCATCACACGCACAATACCACACATATACCCATGCAACACATGACCACACGCATACAGCACACGCAACGCACGACCACACACACGCCATAGCCAACCTCAGTGTAATAGCGAAACACTTCATGAACAAAGGTGTGTTATTCAATTCTAGACCAATACGCAGGATCAATCATAAAACGTGTGTGTGTCTCTGTGTGTCACAACAGTGCCTGCTCAGCTTGAGCCAGTGGTAGGTGCTGTTGACATTGCTGATCCCACCAGGCAAGAAGACAGAATAGAATAGTTTTCCTGCATTCTAGTTCTGTCTCTAATTATAACGCACCCTTCTAGATCTCTTCCTCTCACATTCAAGTTCAAATATAATCTACTAGATCTCTCAATCTAATTTTAATATACCCCTTTAGATCTCCTTCTCTCACATTCCAATTCAGATGTACCTTCCTAGATCTCTCTCTCTAACGTTCTAATTCGAGTATACCCTTCTAGATCTCTCTCTCTAACGTTCTAATTCGAATATACCCTTCTAGATCTCTATCTCTAAAGTTCTAATTCGAGTATACCCTTCTAGATCTCTCTCTCTAACGTTCTAACTCAAATGTAGTCTCCTAGAGCTCTCTCACATTCTAATATAAAACACCTTACTAGGTCTTCATTACAGCAACTCCCAGTAGACTTATGACATCTGATGTTGAGATATGTGTCTCCCAAAGCACATACAATGACATTGTTTTTGTTATCACGGTGGTCACTAAACCAGGAAGCCCTACCAGAATCTTTATGCACTGGAAGGAACTATACTGCATTTCGTTGTACTGTACTTGTACTGTTCAATAACAATAAAGTTGAATCTAATCAAATCTAAATTCTAATGCAGCCTTGTTGTTTCATTGCATTCACTGCCACACCAAAGCCACCAGAGGCTTTCTACACCACTAGATGTTCAACCATTGTATTTCCTAACTGGAAGGAGTTTCTGCTGCAATTGATTCCTGGGCCTTTTTTTCTGGAAAATCATGACTTTTTAACTTGTTTAAAGTAAATGTTAATTATCCAGTCTTTTCTATATTCCCATAGAATATCCAGTTGTTCCTGTAGTAAGAAATTTACCTCCTCGTCTCTGGCACATTAGTCCCAGAAAACTGCTATAGTTTGTTGATGTTGAATAGAGTTGGACTTAAACTGCATCCTTGTCTCACACTCACTTTCTTTCTCCCTCTCTCTCTCTCTCCCTCTCTGTCTCTCTACCTGTCTGTCTCTCTACCTCTCTCTCTCTCTCCCTCTCTGTCTCTCTACCTGTCTGTCTCTCTACCTCTCTGTCTCTCTACCTCTCTGTCTCTCTACCTGTCTGTCTCTCTCCCTCTCTGTCTCTCTACCTGTCTGTCTCTCTACCTGTCTGTCTCCTTGGCTGTCCTTCTTGTCTTCTGTCTTTCCCTCTCTTCTCTTTCCATGCCCCTTCTCTTTCCATGTCTCTCTCTTCTGTCTGTCTCTCTCCTTCCCTTTCTCTCTCTGTTTCTCTGCCTCTTTAACTACCTTTCTTTTCCCTCCTTTCTCTTTTTGCCCTCTTCAACTGATTCTCTCTCTCTACATCTCTCTCCCCCTCTAGTTCTCTCACTTTCTTATTCTCCCTCCCTCTGCTCTTTCTCCCTAAATCTCTCTCCTTCCCATCTCTCTAGTTTAATCGATATGCCAGAGGTCTTTCTCCTTCTACTTTGTCATGATGAATGAGTGGAAACAGAGGGACTACCAGCTGAATATTAACCAAAGCCCTCCATCCCTCACTTTCTTTCTCCTCCCCTTCTTTCTAATAATCCCTCTCTATCTGTTAGTCCTTCTCTCCTCTCCTTTGTCTCGGTCTCTCTCGTTCTGTCCCTCTCATCCTCTACCTAACCTCTCTTCACTGTTCCATCCCCAAATCACCCCTCTCTATGTTTTGACTGAATATTAAAAGCTGCACACTATGGCACCACATCCTACATTTCTCCATCACCACCTCCAGTACTCCCTCGCATCCTCTCTCTTCCTCTTGTGTACCTTGTTTCCTCCTGTCCTCGTAGCACCATGAAACGAGCTCTTGGGAGGAAGGTGCGTAAGGCGCCCGGTTCATCAAACCGGTGTGGTTGTGCGCATTGTGTCATAAACCACCGAAATGTTTGCTCACTGGATGTAGCGCGTGTACGAAGTGGGAGACCAAAGTGTCCCCAAGACAAATCAACCGGGAACACGGTGTAATGACGGTTATTGGGTTAGCTTATTTCATGGGTATTCCATAAGATGATGCGTTTCCCAATACATTTCAATATTATCATACATGCGTGTGTTGTTTCCTACAGGTAAATGTGGACGTCATGGCAACAGAGAGGCAACACATGAAGTTGTGCCGATTGTGTTCATCTAAAGGTGTGTGTGTGTGTGGATCCTTACATCTCTTTGTTTCGCTGTGATCGCCGAAGGGCAATAAAGTGAATTTTTGTAATGTCGATCCATTATTGGCACATTATGTCTGGTATCAACCTGACATACCTACGTCAAGGTTGCCAGACACTAAATTGAATCATTGTACATAAATCATGCCAAGATCAGCCTTTTACGACTTTTATCTTGTTACTTGTAGGCCCGGATTCCATTGTAAGGATCATGATGTCAGAAGTAGCTCTTCTGTGCCGGATCGAATCCGACGTTGTGGTTTGGATATATTCAGCAATACAAATTACGGTGCCAGCTTTATTCATGTTCATTATTAACATAACGGCAATAACAGTTCTACCCAATTATTTTTCAGACACAAATGGGCTGAATCTGTGTCCGCGAAGCCATCACAAATTTGTCCCCCCTTGTTTGCTGTCCTTCCATTCCTCCTTTCTGCGACCAAGTTCCTATTGAAGGGTATGGACCGGTATGACTCAGCAGATTTGACACAGAGATTTGGACGACTACTCCAAAAGTCATTCATAATACAGTCCATTCCAGACAGCCACCATCTCTAGACCCCTCCTCCATTCCAGACAGCCACCATCTCTAGACCCCTCCTCCATTCCAGACAGCCACCATCTCTAGACCCCTCCTCCATTCCAGACAGCCACCATCTCTAGACCCCTCCTCCATTC
>JACXGI010015820.1:0-11310 GCA_016801175.1 Esox masquinongy | reverse complement strand
TTGTCAAATTATTGCAGTGCATTTGGACATTACAGCCTTACTATTTTTTGTCAAATAAGTGTAGTCACTGAAGCTGAAAGAGTGCATCATTCTGAGTGGCTGAAGACAGCAAATAATATACCAGTCTTTGATTTATTTTTGCAAACTTCTTACCATTTACAAAAATAATAGCCACTGGACAGTATTATTGTAATATTTACAATGCATTGAACTACATCATCTATTCTGCTAGCAATGTACTGTTCTATATATTAGAGTTTTTCGTCAATTATAACTTATTTTTAAAACCACTTTTAAAGATTGTTTTTCAGGCATAAGCTGTGAATTAAATATGTTTCACATAATATATAATTGTTTATTTCGTATCTGCAAAGTACTGTAGTTTTACAAACTATAATCCATGATTCAGGTTTATTAATACAGGTTTATTTGCAAACTTCAACTAACATTACCCACCACTACCTGAAAATCAGTGGAAGTAATCACAATGTGTGAGCATGTAAAAACATCTATTTTAGATTTATTTTACCAGACAAGTCAATTAAGAACAAGTTCTTATTTACAATTACATCCTGGCAGGAGGCAAAAGGACTCCCGTAGGGAATGGGTGTTGGGATTATATAAAAAGACAGACAACACATACACAGGACACACGCGAACAGCACAGTAACAACAAAAATAGATTAAAACCAAGCACGCAGAGAGGCACCACTAAACTACAAAGAAATATGCAGACATCACAGCATGACAACAGCACATATGGAAAAACTCTCGCTTCACCACAATGCCCAACACATGCACGCTGAATGCTTTGGCCTGATCACTGACCTGGAAGGTGTATAAACTCACTGGCAATGTTATTTAGCTGGTAAATGACATGGCACTTTCTGTCGAACAAGCTGGGGATAGTAGAATTGTTTTGGTGCAAGTGTGAAATGTTTTGGTCCCTGTTATATAATTAAGTCAGAAACACACACACACACAGACACAGTATATCCTGCTGGACCCTACTAGCAAATGTATACCTGGACAATCAAATACTCCAATCTTACCAAAGAAAGGCTTGTCCATCGCTCATTTTAATATATGCAGTTTAAGGAATGAGACTCATGAAATATGCTGTCTAGTGCAATCAAAAAACATTCATCTTTAAGTAATATCAGAGACACGTTGAAATTCATCTGAAGACAAAATCTATATACATGGATATGATTTATACTGAAGGAAAATAAATTTACATGGTGGTGGAGTTGAAGTTTATGTGCAGTCATATTTCAGCCTTAGAACACAATTAAATAATGCTGAGAGAAATAAAGGATCTGTAGGTACAGGTGCACTTACCACATTTGAAACTTAGAATAGTTGGCTGCTTCTGTAGTGCTGTGTGAAATTCAACATTTTGAAGTGAATTTGTAACATGTTGGATAAGGTGTCTGCTGAAAACAGGGCTATAGTAATATATTGTACATGTCGGGTGATTTAAGCATTGACTGGGTTATCACAACAGTCCAAAAGAAAACTAGAGCTTATTTCTGCAGACAATGTATGCAACCTGAACCAAGTTATGAACCTTTAAACCAGGGCCCAGTTTCCTGATACGAATGGAAAGCGTTTTCACAAGGCTTCTTATTGCATTGGCTGAAGATTTAGTGTTACCCAAAGAGAACTTTCCCTAAGTACATTGTAAGACCATATGTTGACATTAATAGGATTGAACTAAGGCAGCGTTGTGCAGATCAGCTTTCCTCATTCAAATATACAGTAAAATTAGAATACTAACAATGTAATACCAAAAACACTTCTTAAATACTAAAGATAGATCATCTCCTTAAATTTATTTTCAGCTATGGCAGCAAACATTGCTGTGGCTTATTCCAATGCTTATCCTCAAATTATAATGAACCAAATTAAGATTTGGTTCACTGTGCACTTCACACATCATGAAATATTTTGAGACAAAACGGAACTCAATGTCATCAATATTGTTGAATTATTATGACAATTATTTTAATATTTTTGGATTATATTTGTGCTATACTGCAGTCCATATGCTAGTTCAAATAAGTCATCTCAGTTTTCATTAGAAACATTAACATATCTAACAGCACAATATCCCATGGGCAATGTCGGTATAATACGGAGTCTGCCAGGAAAAACTGAGATACATGAAATAACAAGATGCACAGTTCCTGTTTTTGATTTGTTTTCATATGGTCCAATCACAATTGGGCAAAGCAGTGCTTAAACCTGAGGGCGGTGATTTTATGTCCTATACATTATTGGCAGTAATGGCCATCCAACCAACATTATAGCCTCCTTCACCCACTGATCACTAACACTTTTCCCATACCCAGTTGGCAAGCACACTAAAACATATTTTATGTTCATTTAAAATTTTAAGCGCCACAGACTGACTTTAGTGAAGTTGAACTGACTTAAGTGAAGAAATGAAATAAAGATTGCTAAGAATGGAAATTGCTCTGTGAAAATATCTTTACAAACACCCATTTGTCCCGCTTCTAGTGTTCCAAGCATTGTTTCAAAGATGAAACAAAAGGGTTTGGGCTTTGGTTCTAAATTTGGTGGTGTTATGTTGAAAAACGGTTATTTCAGTATGAGGACAGAAGGTAAATGACCCAGCTGTACAGAGATTTAACAATGCTCCTACAAAGGTTCTCAATTAACTTAGCCTGAAACTGGAACCCAAAATGATCAAGTATAACATTTGCACCGCAGCATCCACCTTAACCAACATGGCTGAGCAATGTTCTGATGATGTACTGGTAGCATTGTTTGGTTGCTTTGCACCAAACAAGAAAAAGCTAAATACCAAAGCCAGGGCCTAAAGTAATGTATAAGATATCATATAGAATGTTCTCAAAGGACTCTTTTGTTGAATATTTTAAGGGTATGTTGGTCTAACATATATAAGGAAAAAAATACAGATAAAACGCTAGTAATTGTTCAATTATTCATGTAAATTGTCACAAGCATGTAATCGTTAACAATATAACAATGAGAACTGTTAGAACCCTATGGATTTATGTTACATTTTAAAATTAAATTCAAATTAGAATCAAATAATGGTAAAAGAAATAGTGCAAAAAAAATGGAAAACATATTGGGCTGCTCATTTTATTGGTTGACATACTGTAAATTGAGAGTGTCAAAAAAAGACGAACCAAGATAAATGACATACAACACAACCAAAAAAGTTTTTTTCTTTATAGTGCCATAAATTATTTTGTGGGCAGAAAACACAATTAATCTCCATCATTTATTGAAGTTAATGGGTAATTTAACAATTTACTGGCAGTAACAAAATATTTTGTTATCGCCAGTAATTGTAATGACTACTTAAAAAATAAAGTGGAAAATATCAGAAGTGAAATGATAACACTGAACAGTGAAACATTATATTTTGGCATTAAAGATCAAATGGTGGAAGAGGAGAAATTCTGCTTTGTATTTGGGCAAGTTATTGGTGTCCATCAAAAATAATAAATCACTAGAAATAGACAACCTTGAAAGGAATCACTTGAGGAGAGTAACAGATTACATTACCATATATTTATCCAAAGCCTAAAAAATAAAGTGTGTCCACTGGCGTTTTCACATGTACATCTTTTAGCAGAGTGACTTAATGTTTTAAGTGCATATATTTTCATACTAGCCCCATGGGAATTTAATCCACAACCCTTGCATTACAAGCACCATGCTCTTGCCAAGTGAGCTACAAAGGAATTAAATAGTGTGAATGGAAGCTAAAGTAATTCTAGGGCAAAGAACCAAGTCAGTTTGCAGCCTGCTCTCTGTAAACTGATGGTGAGAATTGTGCTTGATTAACAGCAATGCTAATTCTCAGAGAACAAGTTTACGACAGAGTGCAACTCACTTGTTATGGCTTTACATTACCTACAATCACATGTTACTTATCCAGTAGAACTTAGACTGTTCTTCAATAAAAGCTTCTCAAATGCAAGATGCACAGTGTCCCCCCCTCAGGGCAGCTGCTGTAACTTTTCTCAGTTTTTACCTACAATTTCTCACTCACACGAATCTAGAATAACAATATACAGATGATTCTACACTCTACAGTAGAGTTCACCACCCAAACCCTATGAACTTACTGAGACTCAAAAGTTACAGTCAGTGTCAGAATGAGTGATAAAGAATAGACCGGTCCCAAATACAGCTAAAAGAAGAATTTAACCTCAGCTGAGTTGTGCATAAAGTGTGAGACCACTGAGCAAGTTGTGGAGGTTGAATGAACTAACATTGAATGGTCAAGTCATACTGACTAAGTTCTTGTGAAGACAGGCAGAATGTCTGTTATAAAAAGATGTGTTTTTTATATGAGGATCCACTGTGGACTTATTAGTTATTCAGAATCTGGTCAGAAAGTTTCACTGGAGCCCCCGCAAAGTAAAACAAACAGAGTTGACAGAGTAAAGGCCACAGGCTGCCAACCACATGGGCCCCCAGACTTTGTGGACCTCCCCGCCTTGAGAAGACCAGCGTTACTGCCCCATAGTGTGTTGACATGTAGCAGAGAAAGGTAGGAGCGGCGGGTATTCCAGGCATATGACCAGTAACCTAAGGATTGTACCATTCACCCTAATGTATATCAGTGGTGTTGTGAATGTGTTCTTTAACATACTTGGTAAAAGGAAAGAAAAAAAGATTGAATGCTGCAGGTTACTCAAAACAGAGCAGCAAGTATATCTGCAAAAAGCTTGTATGGTGCAAAACACAGTACTTATACAGCTCCGGAAAAAATTAAGAGACCACTGCAACTTTTTCTTTCCTTTCCAAAAAAGTCGAAAAGGAAGGTTTTGAGTGAGGAACAGAAGGGTTAAAATTAAGAGACCACTGCAAATTGAATGATCCTGTTCCTCACTCAAAACTTCCCTTTTCAACTTTTTTGGAAAGGAAAGAAAAAGGTGCAGTGGTCTCTTAATTTTTTCTGGAGCTGTATAGTACCCAATACTATAATTTTTAACAACAAAAAGGTGGAAAATATGAAAAGTAAGAATGCCAGTATCTCTTGGCTAAAAGCAGAGGTTAAATTAGTTGCACCACATGTTATTTTCTATGAGAACAATCATTGTGACTCAAATTTCAAATTGTTTCAACACTCACAACATACAGTTGAAACCCCCATACATACCCAAGGCATGTCACCAGGGGTCTCTTCACAGTCCCTATGCCAAGAACACCAGGGGTCTCTTTACAGTCCCTATGCCAAGAACACCAGGGGTCTCTTCACAGTCCCAGGCCAAGAACTCCAGGGTTCTCTTCACAGTCCCAGGCCTAGAATAGAAGCGAGGAACGTACAGTACCATATAAAGCAATGACGATATGAAACTCTTCCATCTCAAGTGCAGTAAAATCTGATTCTGCAAACAGATAAAACAAGTAAAACAATGACTCATGGCAAGCAGACACAGAGAAGAGAAAAAATAAACACAAACAATTTTACAAACAAGAGCTAACAAACCCACTCATTGCAGTTCTTTTCTTGTATTGTTTTCATATATATATATTTTTCCAGTTGTCCTTAGTTGCTGCAAATACACTGCTCAGAAAAAGGGAAAACATAACATCACAGTATAACACCAAGTCAATTAAACTTATGTGAATCAATTTCACTGTTTTAGTGCAAATGAAAGAGACAACAGACGCATCGGAGAGGCAACAGCAAGGGTGAACCAGCTCTCATCTAGTGTCCTTGTCACTACTGGTAGCATGAGGTGGTACCTGGAGCCCATTCAGGTTGCACAGGCAGTCTAGCTCCTCCAGGATGGCACATCCATATGTGCTGTCACAAGAAGGTTGGCTGTGTCTCCCAGTACTGTCTCAAGAGCATGGAGGAGATACCAGGAGACCGACCATTACACGAGGAGAGCTGGACATTAACCCACCAGCAGGACCGGTATCTGCTCCTCTGTGCAAGGAGGAATAGGAGGAGCACTGCCAGAGCCCTACAAAATGACCTCCAGCGAGCTACTGGTATGAATGTTTCTGACCAAACTGTCAGAAACAAACTCAATGAGTGGGGCATGAGGGCCCGACATCCTCTAGTGGGACCTGTGCTCACTGCCCAGCACCATGCAGCTCGATTGGCAATCGCCGGAGAACACCAGAACTGGCAGGTCTGCCATTGGTGCTTCGTTCTCTTCACAGATGAGAGCAGGTTCAAAATGAGTACACGTGACAGACGTGAAAGAGTTTGGAGACGCTGTGGTGCAACATCATCCAGCATGACCAGTTTGGCGTTGGGTCAGTGATGGTCTGGGGGGGTATATCCTTGGAGGGTCACACAGACCTCCATGTGCTAGCCAACAGAACCCTGACTGCTGTTAGGTACCGGGATGAAATACTCAGACCCATCGTCAGACTTAATGCTGGTGCAGTGGGCCCTGGGTTCCTCCTGGTGCAGGAGAATGCCTGGCCTCATGTGGCCAGAGTGTGTAGGCAGTTCCTGGATGAAGAAGGCCTTGATTACATTGATGGCCCTCACGTTCCCCAGAGCTGAGTCCAATTGAGAACCACTGGGATGTTATGTATCTGTGTATTCAACGTCGCCAAGTAGCACCACAGACTGTCCAGGAGATCACTGATGCCCTGATCCAGATCTGGGTAGAGATCCCCCAGGACACCATCCGACATCTCCTCAGGAGCATGCCCAGATGTTGTCGGGAGTGCATACAGGCACGTGGGGGCCATACACTCTACTGAGTCACATTATGAGCTGCCGTGATGGAATTGATTTTGAAAATATGACTGATCATGCAAAACAAGAAACCAGGCAAGCCTAGTTCAGCCGGCCCGCAATAGAAAATGTTGCCACTTTGAGATTCGAACCCGGGGTGCCCACATGAGAGGCTGTGCCATTAACCACTACACCACTACACCACATTTGCTGTGAGTCTTGTCTCTATCCTGAACTAATCCTCTTTTGCCACTGGCTGTTTTAATAGTTAATTGGCCATTCGTGAATGACATTGATACAGTTAAACTGACTAACGTTTCTTACTAAGTTTACCTCTACCACAAATAGCGTCTATGTATGGCGTTTGCCCCTGGACATTTTAACAGCGTATTAGCTAGTAATAAGATTTACCGGTATCTACTAACTTACTGGAATAGTCATAAGAATTGAGCAATTGCTAGCGAGTCTGCCAAAGCTATTTTATTTCATGTCATAAGAACGTAATTTTTCTTTCATGGCAAAACAACACACTTTTTTCTTTCATTCATGAATGGCAATAACTATCAATAAAAGCGACGATAACTAACTTTTTCATCAAGTGAAAAGACGAGAGAATCGTGGAATCTACCAGAAATAATTAACAAATGTCATTGCTCTCAATAGATTCGAACTTAGGTCTTCCACATGGGAGGCACTGTCTTTAACCACTACGTGACGAAATTACACGTTTCAACAGTCGCTAGACTCCATTTAGGATAGTGTAAAACTGACTAACGTTTCTGATTAAGTTTACCTCCACCACAAAAAGCGTCTATGAACTGTATTGCTTTTGCCACTGGCCATTTTAACAGCTTATTAGCCAGTAATAGGCTTACTAGTATCTACTAACTTCCTAGGAATAATCATAATAATTGAGCAATTGCTAGCGAGACTGAAGATGAACTATTCCATGCCAGAAACAGTCGCAATATAACCGTATACAGTTTCAGCCAATACGGAATAATTCACAATGTGTACTTCGCTTCGCCTGCAAGGAGATAGGAACTCGGGACCTATAGTTCACAAGGCCGCTTCTCTAACCACTACGCTATTTAACAAGGGGTAGCAAACAGTCAGTCAATCAGTCAGTCATTCAGTCACTCAGTAAGAGACATTCGCTCTTAGCCGGCTCGGCAAAAACTGTCTTTTATTTAAGAATAGTGATCATATGAAGCCATTTATTATCACATAGTTGTTTGGCTCCTTTTTAAATCATAATGAGAACAGAAATCACCCAAATGTCCCTGATCAAATGTGTACATACCCTTGAATGTTTTGCCTTGTTACAGACACACACGGTGACACACACAGATGAAAATGGCAATTAAAGGTGAATTTCCCACACCTGTGGCTTTTTAAATTGCAATTAGTGTCTGTGTATAAATAGTCAATGAGTTTGTTAGCTCTCACATAGATGCACTGAGCAAGCTAGATACTGAGCCATGGGGACCAGAACAGAAATGTCAAAAGACCTGCGTAACAAGGTATTGGAACTTTATAAAGATGGAACAGGATATAAAGAGATATCCAAAACCTTGCAAATGCCAGTCAGTACTGTTCAATCACTTATTAAGAAGTGGAAAATTCGGGGATCTCTTGATACCAAGCCAAGGTCAGGTAGACCAAGAAAGATTTCAGCCAAAACTGCCAGAAGAATTGTTTGGGATACAAAGAAAACCGCACAGGTAACCTCAGGAGAAATACAGGCTGCTCTGGAAAAAGACGGTGTGGTTGTTTCAAGGAGAACAATACAATGATACTTGAACAAAAATGAGCTGCATGGTCAAGTTGGCTGCGCCAATGCCTCAAAAAAGCCTGGTTACAATATGCCCGACAACACCTTGACATACCTCACAGCTTCAAGCACTCTGTAATTTGGAGTGACGAGACCAAAATAGACCTTTATGGTCACAACCATAAGCACTATATTTGGAGATGGGTCATTAAGGCCTATAGTGAACAGAATACCATCCCCACATGGTAGTGGCTCGCTGATGTATTTCGGGTGTGTTTGAGCTCTAAAAGCACAGGGAATCTTGTGAAAATTGATGGAAAGATGAATGTAGCGTGTTATCAGAAAATACTGGCAGACAATTTGCATTCTTCTGCACGAAAGCTGCGCATGGGACGCACTTGGACTTTCCAGCACGACAATGACCCTAAGCACAAGGCCAAGTTGACCCTCCAGTGGTTACAGCAGAAAAAGGTGAAGGTTCTGAAGTGGCCATCACAGTATCCTGACCTTAATATCATTGAGCCACTCTGGGGAGATCTCAAACGTTTGGTTCATGCAAGACGACAAAAGACTTTGCATGACCTGGAGGCATTTTGCCAAGACGAATGGGCAGCTATACCACCTGCAAGAATTCGGGGCCTCATAGACAACTATTTCAAAAGACTGCACACTGTCATTGATGCTAGAGGGGGCAATACACAGTATTAAGAACTAAGGGTATGCAGACTTTTGAACAGGGGTCAGTTCATTTTTTTCTTTGTTGCCATGTTTTGTTTTATGATTGTGCCATTCTGTTATGACCCACAGTTTAATGTGAATCCCATAAGAAATAAAAGACGTGTTTTGCCTGCTCACTCATGTTTTCTTTACAAATGGTACATATATTACCAATTCTCCAAGAGTATGCAAATTTTTGAGCACAACTGTATATGAAGGTTTCACTTTTTGATTTGAACTACGGAAAAAAAATTAATTTTCCACAATATTCTCATTTTTTGAGATGCACCTGTATGTGTATTATATACATAAAATATATCTTTTTACAGTATACTTTTCATTTTTATATTTTTGTTTAATGTGTGTAAATTGTAA
The DNA here is from genome assembly GCA_016801175.1 of Esox masquinongy. NCBI lineage: Eukaryota > Metazoa > Chordata > Actinopteri > Esociformes > Esocidae > Esox > Esox masquinongy. The sequence goes on along the minus strand of JACXGI010015820.1, from coordinate 1,729 downwards.
TGTTTTGATTGCCTGTAATTTCTCTTTTGTTATGTTTCAAACCAAAGGAAGACTGTTACCCTGGCATCAGCTAATGGGGATCCATAAGATCAAAAATGAAACACTGGCATCAATCCTGTTCAATGTGTGGCACAAACACATGGGGTCCAAAAATTAGGCCTATTGCATTATAACGTAATATTTTGCTTCCCTGATTGCAGCTAGCTGTGTCATCTGTTCTGTTTACTTCACTGAGTCATAAAGACTTGCTGTTTTTCTAAACGTCCTTTGTTGGAGTGTGAGTGGTTATTCAGCCTGTGATGACAGTTTAGACAGCGTGTGTGTACTGTAAGTTGTTGACTGATCAGAAGAGTAGAGAAGTTGAGACCAGAGACAGAATGGCAAAACAGCCAGCTACTTCTTCATCTGGGCTGATGTCCAGGTCTGTAGCATCACAGCTACAAGGAGCTTAGACATTTCAGTTAGAGCATTGTACCCTGATTGGAATGGACAGCACACTTAGAGCTGAATACACTCAGAAAACGGACGGCATCAAAATAGTCTGAATAGAATCCTCCCAAAAGAACGTAACGTTCAGGGGTTTAGAATAGAACACACATAATAATTTAACCTTGGAGGTCAAGAGGGGACGACAAGCCAGTCTAATGTAAACTCCAAAGCCAAGGACTATAGGCACAATACATTGCCAATCTTCCCTTAATTCCTTCCTATTCACTTTGACCACAAGCTCCAAAAAAGTGTACAGGTAGCAGTGGAGCTACCTTTACACTATAGTTCCATCAACTGGCAAAAGGATTGACTCTCAAACAGTATATAAACAGACAACTGATCATCTGACCGTCATAATCATACAAACTAATCTAAAAAAATCAAGTTAATCTTCAATAGCCCGTCTACACCAAATTACTTTCCAAATGAGGCTACATGGTAATAGAATGTGATTTGATTACATGACAAGAGAAAGTTCCGTTCTGTGTTGGGAATTGAAAGCTTCATCTGACTGCTTCTTGACACTGGTGGTCTGAAATCAGCCTTGATTTAAATAGGTATCTTCAATCGCAATTAAAATTGTCAAGCCATCGCTCTTCACAGCAACATTTAAATGAGACAAGAAAGAAAATACATTTGAATTTCTCTGGCGGTGAATATAATAAGTAGGGCAAGTCGTGTTTGACATGGTTGGCAGACAGTGCTGCCTCTAGCATTTTGAGGGCCCTAGGTTGTGAGTGGTAGAGAAAGTGTTTTTAGAAAAGTAGAAGTTTTAAAGATGTCGAGCATTCTACACATTTTCCCATGGTTATATGACATCTGTTTGAAAACGGTAATCAGAATTAGCAGGGGTCCCCTGAATGTCATGTAATTTACTGATAATAAAGCCTACAAGATTTAGACAGCAATCTAGACTACTTAAACAATAAAAAATGGAATTGTTTAAATCCCTACTTTTTTTTTTTAATTATTTCCCTACTTTTCAAACTCCCAACTGTACATTACAACCCTGACTGAGTTGATCCTGGGTCCCTTAGCGGCAGCGGGGCCCCTTACCAGTAGTGAGGCCATACATACAATCTGCGCCGTGGTCAGGCATGTCAAACTCACTGGTCAGAAGGATAAGGTATAGTAATGAAAGTCTTCAACTGGGTACCGGGTCACGGGAACATGCATGACGCACCTGGGTCAGATGGCCCAAACAGGGCTGTAATGCGTGAGCTTGGAATGGACCCCAAAA
>JACXGI010015818.1:0-16876 GCA_016801175.1 Esox masquinongy | reverse complement strand
ACAGTGGAGAATGGGAGGTTGACAGTGGAGAATGGGAGGTTGACAGTGGAGAATGGGAGGTTGACTGTGGAAAATGAGAGGTTGCCCGCTTTGGTCAGGAGGAGCCTCAGGAAGTTGTGAGAAGCTTAAGGATGTTGTGTTGCATCCAGGTTTTAATTGCTGAGAGGCTGAATTGAATGTGTGTCGGAGGTGGGTTGGAGATATTTTTGTTGCTAGGGTAGATGTGAGTGTCGTTGGCATAGCAGTGGAAGTCAAGGTTGAAGCGACAGAGGATCTGACCTAGGGGGAGAAGGAAGATGATGAAGAATCATGAGCCCAGCAGAGATGACACCGAGATATGCTTGTTTTTTTATTTCTGTTGTTGTCTTTTGCTATTGTATAATCAGTCTTCCGAGGGTTCATGAATATTTGACTGGGTTCGAGGTGACTGAAAAACAAATAATCATTGAGGAAAAGAGAAAAGGAGAAAAGGGGATAGAGAGGAGAGAGAAAGGAGGTAAAGAGAAGAGAATAAAGAGAGAGAGAGGGAAGAGGGAGTAAAGGGGGAGAGAATAGAGAGAGAGAGAAAGGAGGAAGAGAGGGAGGAGAGAGTAAAAACAGATATTAAGTTGTTGTGTTTATATGCACTTGGGTGAGTACATACAGTAATGTGCAAAAGTCTTAGGCACCTGAAATTCAAACTAAAGCCACTTTTTTGTGTAGTAAGTGTTTATTTGTAAATATTTATATATATTTAACATATATATGGTAGTGGCAATGCGGTATGTAAAAAAAAAAATATATATATATATATATATAAATATATATATTATAAATATAAATATATATATATATACAAATATTTGATTATATCTTTTCATGTGACAACACTGAAGAAATGACACTTTGCTACAATTTAAAGTAGTGAGTGTACAGCTTGTATAACAGTGTAAATTTGCTGTCCCCTCAAAATAACTCAACACACAGCCATTAATGTCTAAACCGCTGACAACAAAAGTGAGTACACCCCTAAGTGAAAATGTCCAAATTGAGCCCAAAGTGTCAATATTTTGTGTGGCCACCATTATTTTCCAGCACTGCCTTAACCCTCTTGGGCATGTATTTCACCAGAGCTTCACAGGTTGCCACTGGAGTCCTCTTCCACTCCTCCATGACGACATCACGGAGCTGGTGGATGTTAGAGACCTTGCGCTCCTCCACAGATGCTCAATAGGGTTTAGGTCTGGAGACATGCTTGGCCAGTCCATCACCTTTACCCTCAGCTTCTTTAGCAAGGCAGTGGTCGTCTTGGAGGTGTTTTTGGGGTCATTATCATGTTGGAATACTGCCCTGCGGCCCAGTCTCCGAAGGGAGGGGATCATGCTCTGCTGCAGTATGTCACAGTACATGTTGGCATTCATGGTTCCCTCAATGAACTGTAGCTCCCCAGTGCTGGCAGCACTCATGCAGCCCCAGACCATGACACTCCCACCACCATGCTTGACTGTAGGCAAGACACACTTTTCTTTGTACTCCTCACCTGGTTGCCGCCACACACGCTTGACACCATCTGAACCAAATAAGTTTATCTTGGTCTCATCAGACCACAGGACATGGTTCCAGTAATCCATGTCCTTAGTCTGCTTGTCTGCAGCAAACTGTTTGCGGGTTTTCTTGTGCATCATCTTTAGGAGAGGCTTCCTTCTGGGATGACAGCCATGCAGACCAATTTGATGCAGTGTGCGGCGTATGGTCTGAGCACTGACAGGCTGACCCCCCACCCCTTCAACCTCTGCAGCAATGCTGGCAGCACTCATACGTCTATTTCCCAAAAACAACCTCTAGATATGACGCTGAGCATGTGTACTTAACTTCTTTGGTCGACCATGGCGAGGCCTGTTCTGAGTGGAACCTGTCCTGTTAAACCGCTGTATGGTCTTGGCCACCGTGCTGCAGCTCAATTTCAGGGTCTTGGTAATCTTCTTATAGCCTAGGCCATCTTTATGTAGAGCAATTCTTTTTTTCAGATCCTCTGTGCGTTCTTTGTCATGAGGTGCCATGTTGAACTTCCAGTGACCAGTATGAGGGAGTGTGAAAGCGATAACATTAAATTTAACACACCTGCTCCCCATTCACACCTGAGACCTAGTAACACTAACGAGTCACATGACACCCTGGTGGAAAATGGCTAATTGGGCCCAATTTGGACATTTTCACTTAGGGGTGTACTCACTTTTGTTGGCAGCGGTTTAGACATGAATGGCTGTGTGTTGAGTTATTTTGAGGGGACAGCAAATTTACACTGTTATACAAGCTGTACACTCACTACTTTACACTGTGGCAAAGTGTCATTTCTTCAGTGTAATCAAATATTTGCAAAGATGTGAGGGGTGTACTCACTTTCGTGAGATACTGTATATACACATATATATATATATATATATATATATATATATATATATTTACTGTTAAATTTATAAAAACAATATGTATAGATATATATATATTTTAAAAATGTATAAATTTTAAATTTATAAATAAACTCTTACTACCCAAATAAATGGCTTTAGTGTGACTTTTAGGTGCCTAAGATTTGCGCAGTTCTGTACAGAAAACCACATGCACTGTTTCTCTTCTTTATGACAGCGATGTCCGTCTGTATCATCCTCTCTCTCTGCTCGGCCCTGTTGTCTGTCCTCTGTGAGGATTAGGCCATGTCGAGTCGGCCTCAGCCGATGCCTACATGTTTTCCTTTTTAATTTGGAAAGGGATTTGGAAGCCGTCCATTTCCCTTCTCTGTTAGAGCAAACTAACCGATAGAAATCCTTCAGTATTTCTTCTGTAGGGATTTAATGAGCGGTAGCTTATTAGATTTTGTCTATGAGGACTGGGTGTGATGTAAATTTCCAAACCAATATGGATGTGTAAACATGTGCCTGGTTATTGAAGCAGGACTAAATATTAGGACACATCTCTTTTGAGCCATTCAGTCAGTGTGCTTGGCTAGTGCTGCCTGGGTTTCTCACTGCCACCCAATACGTCAGTGCTGAAGTAAAGGATTATAGTGATGGACGCTAGTGTTGTAAAGGTGTTGTGATTAAGAAGTGTAGTGAAGAAAAGGAGTGTAGAGTTAAAGGAGTGCGGCATTTTTTATTATTATATATTTTCTTATGTTACGGATTATGTTACAAATTCTTATAAATGTGTGCCAAAAGTGTTTACATTGCAATGTTATTTTTATTCGGTTAAAAACAAGCTTTTTAGTTACCTGTTATTCTGGCTCACACGAGCTCTGGGGGGTTGCCCAGCGTTGGGTTGCGTATCAGTTTCTTGCCTATGGAGGAGGGCTGCTGCAATAAGACACTAGGGATTTCATCACATGACTTGTACAACACAGCGTTAATGGACCAGTTTGGGGCTTTGAAATGAACAACCTGGTCTCTGTGTTCATGAGAGTAGTTTTCTATGTCAGGTATTGCCAAAAGTGCAAGAAATATAGTCACTCAGTCACTGTTCATGGCATGCCCCCAGTGGCATGGCCACATGGGTGGTATGGGGTTGAAATTGACAGCCCAACGTCGATCAGAAAAAAATAAAAAAAATAAAGTAGTATGTAGTAGTGTTGTGTTATGTTGTTGTTTCCTGTGTTGTGTGTGCCAAAGAATGCGCAAATTAGGAGAAAAGCAGAAACATCTAGGGAGGATATTTTACAGCATTTATTTTTTGTTTTAATTTCTTTTGGTGCTCCAGTTGCTGGCTAGTATTTCATACAATTTGAAACTAAACTATTTTCTTCTTGTGTACATTTAAGCCATTTAATTGTCAGGGGTCCAGTAAGCTGCATGTTGAATAGTGTATTGAATAGGCTAATTGTTTGAGTGCTCCTTTTCGAACTGCTTATTTATTAGACTTTATGGTCATTTTCTTAGTGTTTTTTTGTAAAGCAAGCTTTGCCTTTCTTTCAGATATCGCGTGAGCGTGCTGTTCTTTAATATTGAACTTATTGAATAATAATGAGCTAATTTAAAAGTTTGAGTACCTGCTAATTTTAAGGTAATTTATAGGTAATTGTATCTTGGCTAGTCTCTATTTTCTTACTATGTCTTTTTTAGTTATGCAAGTATGTTTAACACATGTTTACCAATAGTAGGCTACCCAAATTATGTAATATTAAAAAATACATTAAAATGTACAAATTACTTGTCTGTGGTGATTTATTATTTGAATAATGTTTGAATTTACGAATTAGATACATTTTATACTGTATATCTCATGCAGATTTGAACCTCCTATGACATTTCATGTAGGATTAATGAATCATATTTAGCTAATGTTAAGTTATCATTATTTCTGAATAATTAGCATTCTAGGTATTGTGACAAATTTCACAAGTATTACAAACTATAGAGATAATAAGAAGACAGTACAATAATATTATTTGGCCATTCATGTTGTTACGAAGTTACGGCTAAGATCTTCTGCAATTGGAACTTTGTCCTATTTATAAATCAGATGTTGCCATCCTATATTGTGCTCTTGCCCCCCCCCCCTTGCCACCCCATGTCTAAAATCCTGGACACGCCACTGGTTTCACAGAGTTAGAAATAAGAGAGATTGGACGAGAAAAACATCACATCTGTATCAAACAAGCTGCTGCATCTAATTACGGACAGGATAGTAATGCAGTATTGCTCATAAGTTGGGGAAATATTCTCATTACTGGAGTGGCTTCTGTGTGGCTGGACACTTTGGGTATACTCAATACTTAATACTTAATACGTACTTTGCAAAGCTAAGCAAATTATTAGCAAAGCTGTTGACCAAAGCTTAAATAGCGTTCAGGTGGACTGGGCTGGAAAATTGTTTCAGCTGAAAGAGTGTAGTGATGAAATAAAGGAGTGTTCAGTTAAAGGAGTGCAGTGATGAAGTAAAGGAGTGTTCAGTTAAAGGTGTGCAGTGATGAAGTAAAGGAGTGTTCAGTTAATGGAGTGTATTGATGAAGCAAAGGAGTTTTCAGTTGAAGCTGTCTTGTGATGAAGTAAAGGAGTATTGAATTAAAGGATTATAGTGTTGAACATATGGTTTCCTCATTTAAATGGGGTCATTCTCCTCAACTGCCTTTGCACCTGTCTGTGTCTCTGTGTAAAGGAGTGTTCAGTTGAAGGAGTGCAGTGATGAAGTAAAGGAGTGTTCAGTTAAAGGAGTATATTGATGAAGCAAAGGAGTGTTCAGTTGAAGCTGTCTAGTGATGAAGTAAAGGAGTATTGAATTAAAGGAGTATAGTGTTAAACATATGGTTTCCTCATTTAAATGGGGTCATTCTCCTCAACTGCCTTTGCACCTGTCTGTGTCTCTGTGTGTGTTGTCTGTGTGTGTGTGTGTGTTTGCAGGTAGGTTGGTGTGTGTGTGTTTGCAGGTAGGTGTGTGTGTTTGCAGGTGTTGGGGAGGGGGTTTCCACGTCTTGAAATCTTCCTCCCTCCTTCCGCTGCTTCAAAGAATGCCGCTCAGGTGTTTTCACTGATGTTTTGTCATCGCTGGCAGACTTGGCACGTTGTGGTTTCTGTCTGCGACTACTTTTGGTTTGCAGTTAAAAAGGTGTCTCACATGAAAGAGAATAACTAATACGTTGATTCAGAGAGAGACTTATAATAGGCCTGTTATGTGTGGAGTGGGGCGCATTGCTTCATGTTGTTGTTCCGAATGTGAATGCTCGTGTTTTGTCTTTGCTAAAGCAATCAGACTTTGGAGATCAGATCCTGCCTTGTATTGGCTTGTAGCCAATGGGCCGTTTCTACACTGTGAAAACACACACGCATTCATAATCATTACTCCGTATTGCCTAATTTCAGTCCTAGTCAATAAGATATGGTTGTTTGTGTGTGCATCTTTGTAAAAGGACGGTCCACCCGTGGGTGTGTGTGTGTGTGCGTGCGTGCGTGCGTGCGTGCGTGTGTGTGTGTGTGTGTCTCTTCAGAGTGGCATCCCCACATTTCTCCCCATTAAAGTGCTGACTGTGCCTGCTGGTGTCAGATGACAAATCTGCGGGGCAAACCCCTGCTAACGCAGACATACTTTATATTCAAAGCCCTGCTCTCACCTCCTACACCCTCCTCCACTATCCTCTACCCCATCCTCCTTCACCCTCCTTTCACCTCCTCCACCCTTCTCTTCCAGTAAATCAAGCAGTCAATCAAATTTATTTTATAAAGACCTTTTTTCATCAATAGTTGCTTTTACAGATACTTAACCTAAAACCTCAGAGGAAGCAACAACAACTTATTGAAGCACAGTCGCAAGGAAAAAACTCCCTTATGATGTTGCAACCTAGGAAGAAGGTCGTAAGAGTACATTACCTTTTTTAGCCACATAACTATGTCAGCATGTTCAGTTGACCAGTGGGTCAATGAATACAGGTTGCCTGTGTCTAGAGGGATCGGAGGAACCGTGGCCCTGCCTGAAGACAACCTGCCTGAAGATAACCTGCCTGAAGCAGCTCCACCCACTGTGCCAAGAACCAGACAACCAAAGGGACACCAACTAACCACCCCAAGACAAAGCCGAGTATAGCCCACAGAGTTCACCCCCCGTCGTGTGAACATTAGGGGTTGCATGGGGTAACACGACCAACCGGTGACTCCGCCCCTGATTAAAGCTTTGGAGCAAGGATATCCCAGTGGAGAGATGGGGTCTGCCCGGCAAAGACAGAAAGAATGGTTCATTAATCCAGTGCAATGCCGTTCACCTTTACACCCCTGGGCCAGACTACGGAAGAGATGAGTCTTCAGTAAAGACTTAAAGGTTGAGACTGAGTCTGTGTCTCTCACATTAATCGTCAGAGAGAGAGGAAAAGATGTGCTAACCAGGGGGATGTATTGGAGGAATGAGCAGAGAGGGAAAGTGAGAGATGAAGAAATGGAAAAGAGAGAAAGAAGTGGATTAGGGAAAGAGTGTAGGAGGCAGGGAATGGCAGAGTGGGGAACATGAGAGAGATGTGAAGAGAGAGAGAGAGAAGGAAGTGTGTGGTACATCAATGCGTTGACAGAGGATCATCAACCCCCCTGGGAGTGCTGACGAAGTGATGCACTGTGGGTAACCTCCTCTGAAGGCGAGCAACACTCCCTGTAGTGAAACACACGTACCTGTACGCAAACATTCATACAGATACACACACAGACACACACACACACACACACACACACACACACACACATACACACACACAGAATGACCAAAGACTCAGAGACTCCCTCTACCCCCCATCCCTTTCTCCCTCTCAACCTCTGTCCCACTTCCCCCCTCCCTCTCTCTCCTCCTACAGAACACCTTTCAGTGAGCCAGAGGGGAAGTGGTAGATGCTCAGTACACATGAATGATCACAGACAGAGAGAGAGAGAGAGAGAGAAAGAGAGAGAGAGAGAGCGGCTTGGAGAGGAGAGAGGGATGAGAAGAGGGGGAGGAGAGGAGCAGGTGGACCAGATAGGAGATTGATGCACTTCACTTTGACAGAACTGGATAGAACAGCAGGTCTGTTCTAAAGTGAATGTGTTGAATTAAGAGCCTGTGTGTGTGTGTGTGTGTGTGTTAAACAGCACAGTCTACACAAGTGAAGGCAAACCCATCATGATTGTCATTATAGATGGAATTTGACGTGGGTTATTGTCCTGCATCTGTTTTTAAATAATGGGCTCTTAACTAAGTGTGTCATGTGTTGATTGGAGATACAGCTATGGTCCGGCAGTTGTTTTAAACACATGGAGCTATTTATGACAAAACATAAAGATGTTGCTCAGTCTCCAGAGAGACCGTCTACATCAGGATGTTGCACGTGTACTGGTATCTACAGCACAGAATCACAGGATTTCGTGATATCTACACGAATTCCCTATTAGAAAATCGTGAAATGCACACGTAAAAGTTTTTTTTGTGTGTGAGACGATTTTCTTCCTATGGCGAACTTTATTTGTTAGTTAATTCTTCTGTTACCTCACACGTAGTCTATTCTGAGACCACCATTACGCAGCCTGAAATGTATTCCCCTCCCTTTCCAGATCAAATGTGTTCCAAATAAATATCTGGCAGTATTTGTTCAAACTGGCTACAGTAAATGCGGGATCAATAGCTGATGTATTGTATTAAATGCATTATGAAGACGTTTGTGTAATACACACGAAAACCTGAAGCTGTTGCTGAAAGAAATTATGAAGAAAGTCATGTAATATATATAAAAACTAGATCCATAAATGACATGAATCATTAAGAAAATCGTGTCCTGCACATAAAATAAACTGGCTTTTACGGTCACTAGAAAATCATGTCCTGTACACGAAAAAAAGGCCTTTTACGTGTGCATGTCACGGTTTCCTAATACGGAAATTGTGTAGATGTCACAAACTCCTGTGATACTCTGTTGGTATCTAACGGGGGTCTGAGATGAACACGGCTTAACGAACCAATCACAGAGTCCATCCTAACCTCCGCCACCACTGACCTGCATGGGTCTAAATCCACCTGCCTCAGAGGTAAACCGCTACCCTCTGAGATGTCCACATAGAGGGTCGTTGGCTGACACCTGGAAGCGTGGAGGAAACATCCACACTGACCCCTCCCACGCCAGTCACCCACTGTTCCTCTGGTAGGTGGAGGGCGGGTGGACAATGCGGGCCAGTCATGACCCAAAAGTTCCCACAACCTGAACATTTCGCCTTGCTGTGGCCCTTAAGAACTGTCCCCTAGAGACTATCTGGTCCAAGCTCACAGCCTGTCTAGACCCCTCTGTTCATTATGTAGCCCCAATATAGACCCCTCTGTTCATTATGTAGCCCCAATATAGACCCCTCTGTTCATTATGTAGCCCCAATATAGACCCCTCTGTTCATTATGTAGCCCCAATATAGACCCCTCTGTTCATTATGTAGCCCCAATATAGATGAGTGTGTCAGCTGTGCATGTATTTTGTTATTTTATTTTTCTGTCTGTCTCTCTCGTTTGTCTCAACTTTATTTTCCTATATGGTTTGATTGGCATGGGATGGATAAAAACCATATAAGGAAGGTACGGTGAATGCATTTGAAATGTATAATTTGCTATGTGCGGCGTTGTAACAATGTGCAAATGGTTAAGTATTCGTGGGAAGATAAATATTACTCACGTTTACAATGTTGTTTGTGCCCCACGGATGACAAATCTTGCTGCTATGGTTGCTTATTGCGGTATTCAGAAGTTTATTACTCTTCAGGGGTATGTTACTGTTTATTTTGATCTAGCATTTGTTGTGTGCCTGTGTAACCTGAGGGAAAGAAGTGTCTCTAATGTGGTCGTACTTTTGGCTGGAGGTTAGGAAGTGCAGCTCCACTTCCACCTCATTTTGCGGGCAGTGTTCACATAGCCTGCCTTCTCTCTAGACCTCAATAGCAAGGCTGTGCTCAGAGTCTGTACATAGTTTTTGCCGGACCGCGTCAACGGAGCCAGCCAAAAAGAGCGAATGTCTCTTACTGACTGACTGACTGACTGCCTGACTGACTGACTGACAACCCATTGTTAAATAGCGTAGTGGTTAGAGACGTAGCCTCTCAAGCAGGCAACCGGGTTCAATCCTCACCATGGCCCAAACAAATCAGGAATTAGGTTTTGTTCAGGATAGACTAAATCTTTGTGTTAAATTGCGATGGACGAACTGTACCGGCGACGAACATATTGCTCTTTTCGCGTTTTACATAGCGTAGTTCACATTGCGTAGTGGTTAGCTATACTACTGTCTATTTGTTTTCTAAAAAAACGAACCAGCCATGGAGTGATTTGAGCCATTGTTTTCATTATACAGTAGGTACTGTATAGCTATTAGCTAGCCATCTACAGTAATCTCTTTCTAATTTAACATGTTGAATGTAGTGTAGCGATCCTGTTATACCTGTTGTTGGTTTGGATGTTAACTAATGTAGGGAACCGTGGAGTTCCGACTAATTGGTTTGACAATGTAAGTAAACAGACACCACATCTCTACACACGTATCACATGCACCCACACCCGCTGTTTAAATAGCGTAGTGGTTAAAGACACAGTCTGTCACATGGTAAACCGCGGATCGAATCCAGCTTGGGCAACAACATTCATCCCTTCTAAAGCCGGGCTGGCGGAACTAGGCTTGCCTGGTTCCTTTTCTTGTTTTAAATTAATTTAGGGTCAATCTCAGAAGTCAGGTACTCTGCCACTGTGTTCTTTCTTTAAGCTTAGATATCATTCAGATTTGCTCTGTCTTTTGATTGATTCTTTCCAGTGTGTCAAATTGTTCTGTTGGTAACCTGGTGATGTGATTGGGTACTCCCTGCCCCCTCCCACCGCCCTTGTCTCACTGTCTCTCTCCTCTCTATCTAATGAGATGCTGTGTGTCTGTGTTGTCAATGACACTGTCTCTTTAGCCAATTACCGTAGGCCTCTCTGTGTGCCGTTGTCTGTGCAGATTGCATCTCCCTCCTCTGTTTGTCTACACAACACATCCATAATGAGACACTCCAATCAGGGGCTGATGCTCGGAGATTTGATTCCTGTGCGTAGTTACGGGTGTTTAGAGAATGTTTTACGTAAAAGAGATGAGTTGATGGTTTTATTTAGTGCCTGTCTATGTATTGCTGGTGGCACACACTTAGATTTAATGTCTATGGTTAATTGTACTTTCCATTGAAGTGCCTCATGACCATCTACCAAACGGCATCGAGTACAAGGACACTGAAGTTAACATGAAACGGTGTTGACAGCAGGGTTGTAGTGGAGGGTAAACACACGTAAATGCTGTTTACGCACCTTTTAATTTGTGAAATAGCGTTTACTCACATTTTATTTTAATTACTTATCGTTTACCGACTTATTACCGTGTTCCCAGCATGGCTCAGGCATGTGGAGTATGCTCGTTAGGTTCGCCGGCGCATGCTCGATTTGCCTTGCAAGCGTGCGCCGATTCATCTATCCAACAGGAAACTCTGATTTCCTGTTGAGCTGCGTGCACGCTACACACTGACGATGTAGAACTACCCAACCTCGGCATACGGTGCAGGTCCACTGTTTTGGCACGCACGCCGCCTCGGATGGATACAATTCACTTTCTATGAATACTGTCAAGGTGTTGTTGACGGTTGCGCAAAGCATCTTGGGATAGCAGAGCGACCGTTTGAGCTGTTCCCGCGTGTCAAGAGGCTGGGCCATGGTCAATGTCATGCAAATTAATCCAGCTAACGCGAGGCGTTCATCCAATGGAAGTAGAGTCTTTCATAAACAAGGGAGGGTCTTCCTTGTTGGTCCTTCGTTGTACTGCAGTGGCATGTGTTCCATGTGAAACTTTCTGCTACCAACTGGAATAAAAGCAAAATATAGGGGGGGGACAAGCGTAATAATGCTTTGGAGGATGGTGGCAGAGATTGTTGGTGTCTCAGGTGAGTTTTATAAGTTAGCACTGTGTTAATAAATGGCTATTTAGCATTAAGTTGTTTGTTTTATATGGCAGCACCACAGAAACATGTTGTCTGCTAGCATAGTGCTCATGATAATGTGTCTTCTTATTTTGCCCATGAGTGAGAAAAATAATTTTGGTTGGTTTCATGTTAAATTAAAAAAAGTTCATGAAGAGATGTCAACACAACCCTCCCCTCCCGAAAAACAAACACCCATGACGGATGCACTCATAAGCGGCCACCTGGGGCAAGGCGGCACATTTGCAGGCAAATTCACGCCAGACACAGTGGACGTGCCCTGTTAGAACCAGAGATGACAGACAAACAAAGCTTTTTTTTAGTCCTGCGAATTCCTTGTCCTCACCTCCCCAAGCAAAACCCAGGCTCTTGTATAAGGAGAGATCAAATGGTAAATAAAAGTCTGTATTTTCTGATATTTCAGTTAGTTGGCTAGCCACCTGCAGTATACAGTAGTAGTTAGCTGAATGCAGTAGCTCTGTTTAAGTAGCTACCGCTGTACTAGCTAGTTAGCTATCAATAAACTGGCTAGCTACGGGTGAGAGACTGAAAATGAGCCATTTTTGTAAATCTGCAATATCAACTAATATACTTGTCTATTTATTCAGAAAAATATAATTATCATGCCAATAAATTATAATTTAGTAAAGAGTGAAGAAACAGTCAGGGAAGGGAAAGAGCACATGGGTGCAGAAAGAGAGGAGAGAGTTTAGTTGTTTACTAGTGTTAATATGTTTTGTTGATAATAAAGGCCTAACTATTGTATATAATCCATTGAGGTGGGAAAAATTTATATGTTTGGTGGATTGTGTGTTGATATTGCTGAATGATTTGTTGTATCAAAATTATCCATAGTGTACCCACCTTTTGTTACCACTACATCCCTGCAGGTGAGGCGTGACAAGTTGGCGACTACCAGTGGCGTCGTTAGGCCTGGGCGTCTGGGGCTATAGCCCTGCCTGGGCTATAGTCCCGAGTGGGGCAGGTGGGTGGTCTAAGCCCCGAATATATTGTGATCCTAGTGAGGCCTCTGCCGACGACCAAAATGAAAACAGGTTGGGATGTAAGACCAGGTTTATGGGGACACGGGGGTTGAACACCAATGCTGAATGACCACTAGAACTGACCTCCAGGGGGGTTTATCTCTGCCACCCCCCAAAAAAATCATTAGTCACAGAATTGTGTTATAACATCTGTAGTGTTACACATGTGAAAGCAACTATCTTACAGCAAGTGAAAGCAAGCGTGTCACATTCCTCATTCCACATCGGCGTGAGACGGTGTAAGTCCAGCCGTTTGGCGTTTGTCAACACTAATCCAGTAATGTTAATACAAATCCACTACAACGCATAATACCACTTAGTTAGTAATACCTATGTGGATACTATGTTTTGACTACAGCTACTAGCGTGTTATTCACATTGTAGTTCATGCCACTCCTGCATGTCCCAGCTTCATGTTTCAGCTCCATGTTTCAGCTCCATTTTTCAACTCCATATTTCAGCTTCATATTTCAGCTCCATGTTTCACCTCCACGTTTCAGCTACACGTTTCAGCTCCCTCCTTCAGCTACACGTTTCAGCTCCACATTTCAGCTCCACGTTTCAGCTCCACGTTTCAGCTCCATATTTCAACTCAAAATATTTCAGCTCCATGTTTCAGCTCCATATTTCAGTTCCATGTGAAGGATGGATGCTGTGGCAGTACTTGTCCAGGCACTTGTCATCTCATGTCTGGATTACTGCAACTCTTGGTGGGGCTCCTCGCTTGTTCGACCACACCACTGCAACTCATTCAGAATAAACCATCCCAAGTTCTCCCATGTCATCCCGTTTCTTTGCACACTACACTTGTTTCCAGTTTAAGCACAAATCCACTCCAAGGCTGGAGCAGCAAGAGCAGCTTCTCCTCCCTATCTTCAGGCAGTATTTAAACCCTACATCCCTACCCGGGCTCTTTTGGGGTGGTAGAAGGCCAAGGTAGCCTGGATGGGTAATGTGCTGTTTATGTGGGTATAATCTGTGAGTAGAGTCCCTATTGTACCTAAAATTGAGTGGTTTTGATGACATGAGGCACAAATCAGCATCTAGTTGACATAGGACACAGTTTTCAGGGACCCTTTTTGGCGCGACCGCACAACTTTCACAGCCAGTGGCTGGATATGACGGACTGGTTCTAACCACCCATCAGCTGATTATTTTAAGGTTATCTGCGGGGAACAGTGGTGTTTCTGTGTGTCTGCACACACACACACACACACACACACACACACACACACACACAAACACACACACACACAGAGGCAGACATTCCCTTAAGGCCAGCTAGAGCTGTGAGCAATAGTAAACGACCGGAGACAGCAATAAGGGCCAATTAGTCTCAGAGAGGACATCTGTCACCCACACACACAAACACACACACATTGACACACTCATTCACCCCCCCCCCCAAGTCCACATGGTATTAGCTAACAACTGTTGGCTTGTGAATGAACCCCATAAGTCTCTTTCTGTCCCTGCCTTCCTTTGCCTCCGCCAGTAGCAAAACCAATAGTTGTATTGCAATCAGGTCTTGTATGTGTGTTTTGTCTTGTCTGCAGTTGATTCTACCGTCTGTGCCGCATATTTAATCAGCTGAGTCAGGGAGGGGCTGGAGCTGTCAGTGATGCAGCAAAACAGCGTGGAACTAGGCGACAGCAGACATGTCATTCCCAACAAAGGATGCGTTCCTTTGAGGTTGGGGGCAATCGGTGTAATTCTGGAAATGCCAGATCTCTACGTCAACATGCATCATTCACCCAGGTTTTGTCAAAATCCTCCTACTGGTGTCTGAGATCTTGTGTGACTGACAGATTTCGGTTCTGTTACTGTAACCGAGATGTTGCTTCATCGACGCTATCGTGTTATGTAGCTCGCGGAACAGTTCTGAAGTCTCACACGTGCCAGACACCTCTGGCCTCTTGCTACTATGGAATCAACGCATCATTGAAAGGATCCGGGCCCTGTTTAACTGTCGTTGAAAGCCTAACGCGATGCCCGGAAAATACATTTTCAGCATGTTGCTCGCACTGTTTGTGGTTTGCGTGTTTGTGTGTAACCCGTTACCTCAGTGCAACTGTACCTGCTAGATTGCAAAATAAAACAGAGTTGGAAGAACATTTGGACCCATTTCTTCTGAATAGCAGCAGCAGTAGGCTACATTATCGAAGACCACACATTCCACTTTTGCTACAAGCACCATATAAGGGCCATTGTCTCCATTCAAGGACAGTTTCACATGAAAATATAATTTTACAGACCTACATGTCCGTTTGTTTAAATCATTGAAATAGGCTGCCATTTTTTTCTGTATGAGTATTTGCAATTTTAGTCAGTAAGAATCTTAAACAAAACTGAATTTTGGAAAATATAAAACAGAATTTATAGGGCCCTCATTAAACAAACGTGGTGTAGTACTTTCTCTTGTATAATAAGGACCTTGGGAAAAGTTGCCTGGGAGAGCAGAATGTGCATGGCTGAAAGTTAAAATAAAATAGTGGCTCACGGCATGTGTCTTAAAAGTAGCTCTCATACTGGAAAAGGTTGGGGACCCCTGTGAACACACATTTATGTGTATGTTTTTAGCTCTCTGTTACTGTCTGTAATTGTTGTGCTTAATTAACCAACGCCAGAGAAAAAACTCAACAACTGAATTGTGCTCCTAAATTTATTTCCGTGTCCCTACATTTTTCAACTTTGTAGCGCATGTGCTTCATGTTAAAAAAGAAATGCCTGCATAGAGCCCTGTATTTTGTAAATCTGGGATTTCTGTGGTTGACCCAATCATTCACCCAGGTTTAAAAACAACTGGGGCCAGTGGTACTGTTTCTGAGATATTGTGTGGGAAATACATACTGACTTACTAACGGTTGGAGAGTTCCATAATACATCTTGTGATTTAACTAAAAAACCTGGGGTCGAGAGAAAGAGGAAAGAGAAGGGAGGGACAGAAAGTGGGAGACAGTCAGAACCATGGAGGGGGTGAGGAGCGACAGAAAGGGGGAGGGGCAGAGAGACAGACACACGGCGCAGAGAGACAGACACACGGGGCAGAGAGACAGACACATGGGGGAGAAAGAGAGCTTGCGAGGGACACACTACAGAGAACAATACTGTTTCCATTTACTGTCAGGCAGCAGTTCTCTTTGTCAGAAAAAGATGCTAGTGCCTGATAAATCAGACATTATTCAATTTAATGTAAGGGTGGTTTTGCATTGCATTGTCTCCTTCAATGTGGAAGTCAGACAGACATTTATTCCGTTCTACACTCATTCCAGAGAATTTGACCGATTTCCTTTTAAAATATTCCCGCTCGTTTCTTCTCGTAGTTCCACTGTATACGCTTATTAAACCAGCGTATGTGTGTCATCTCAAACTTTCAATGTTCAACAATATACAGGTCCTTATATCCAGAGCAGTGAGGGTGTATTAGTGGTTCCACACATTGAAACTCCCTGTTAGACTTGACCTGCCGGGTGGCCTTCAGAATCACAGCACAGACCGAAGAGACACTGGGTAATTACTGGAGTTCTCCGGTGGGCGCTGTGAGAGTCACGCTGACCCATACCTGAATGGCAACACCCACACGGCGGTGTACGTGCCCAAGTGCGCGCACACACAGACACACACAAACACTCGCTTCACACTCATGCCTTTAATTTTGAATAAATGTCAGTCTTATTCTTAAGTGTGCCATAGTAGACTGAGGCGTTCTGCTGATTGTGGCATTTGCTGTCATTCTCCTGAATGTAGCATCTTTTTGTGTGTGTGTGTGTGTGTGTGTGTGTGTGTGTATCTTTTGCATATAAACTTGTGCACCAGCTACTCACTACACACCCACACAGTGACATTCAGTACAATTTCCCTCTCCTAATCCATGGGAAAAAACATTCAGTTGACAAAAGCACTGTTATCTCCATAGTTTCAGCTGACCTTTCGCTTTCCCCTTATTTACTGCTGTGTATCTATAGGTGTGTGTGTGTGTGTGTGTGTGTGTGTAGGTGTTTGTTTGTGTGTGTGTGTGTGTGTGTGTAGTTGTGTCAGTGAGTAGGGGGACCTCACAAATCCATCACAAGAAACATTTGTGATTGTCAGGGGATTTATAGTGTTTAGGGACTGTCACTAATGAGAGTGTGTGTGTGTTCGCGGGACATTGCAACTGACACACAACACGTAAACAATAACACTGCTGCCAAACAATACAGACACTGTCAATGTGCTGAATATAATGTATGGACAGGATGCCGGATTATCCTAACGTCTGCAAAAGACATTGTACTGCAAAAAGACATTGTACTGCTAAATGACATTGTACTGTTAAAATACATTGTACTGCTAAAAGACATTGTACTGCTAAAAGACATCGTACTGATAAATGACATCGTATTGCTAAAAGATATC
>JACXGI010015816.1:0-16884 GCA_016801175.1 Esox masquinongy | reverse complement strand
TGGACCACTCAGCAGCAGTCCAGTTCTTTTTGTCTTTAGCCCAGGCGAGACGCTTCTGACGCTGTGTCTTGTTCAAGAGTGGCTTGACACAAGGAATGCGACAGCTGAAACCCATGTCTTGCATACGTCTGTGCGTGGTGGTTCTTGAAGCACTGACTCCAGCTGCAGTCCACTCTTTGTGAATCTCCCCCACATTTTTCAATGGGTTTCGTTTCACAATCCTCTCCAGGGTGCGGTTATCCCTATTGCTTGTACACTTTTTTCTGCCACATCTTTTCCTTCCCTTCGCCTCTCTATTAATGTGCTTGGACACAGAGCTCTGTGAACAGCCAGCCGCTTTAGCAATGACCTTTTGTGTCTTGCCCTCCTTGTGCAAGGTGTCAATGGTCGTCAAGTCAGCAGTCTTCCCCATGTGTAGCCTACAGAACTAGACTGAGAGACCATTTAAAGGCCTTTGCAGGTGTTTTGAGTTAATTAGCTGATTAGAGTGTGGCACCAGGTGTCTTCAATATTGAACCGTTTCACAATATTCTAATTTTCTGAGATAGTGAATTTGGGGTTTTCATTAGTTGTCAGTTATAATCATCAAAATTAAAAGGAATAAACACTTGAAATATATCAGTCTGTGTGGAATGAATGTATACATTATACAAGTTTCAGTTTTTGAATGGAATTACTGAAATGAATCAACTTTTTGATGATATTCTAATTATATGACCAGCACCTGTATATAATCTGTATCAGGTCACACTCTTCACCTGGCATGTCAGAGGAAATACCAAGTCCAAGAATTATCAAGGCACAAGTCTGGGGAATAACAAAATTGATAAAGTGTTGGAAGTTCCCATGAGCACGCTGGGTTCTATCTGTGTGAAACAGAAGTTTGGAACCTGCAAGATTCTTATATATTCTGATATATATATCAGTTAAGCCCAAAAATATCTATTTATATACACAGTTAAGGCCAAAAATATTCATACCCATGCCAAATTTTGAGCCATATTGAATTTTTTTTGACAAATAGGTTTCTTCTGGCTGGAAATGACATATACAAGTGACAAAACATGGTAAGACATTGTGCTGAAGATACAAATGAATAATATATATATATATATATATATATATATATATATATATATATATAGTAATGGTAACTATATATAGTAACTATATATAGTAATACTATATATATAGTATATATATATATATATATATATAGTAATATATATATATATATATATAGTAATGGGGGCAACACAGGTAATGGACACATTGCAAGTGTTTAGGGGATCTGGAGGGTGTTTTATTAAGGGAAGTTGTAGAGGGGACAGTGAAAATGAAAGAAAAAACTGCTGTTCTGGGTTGGCTGTGTTATTTTCGGGATGGCCTCCCATTGGTGGTTTGGGAGGAATGGGTGCGGGCGGTTGTAGTTGAGGCAATCTCTCCACCCGGCATAAAGGTTGTTCCGGAGTGGCGGCGCCATCGTGTCCCTGGTGGCTTCTCCATCTGCATTCTTTTTCTGCCTTGGGCTTCAACATTAGCTCCTATGTATGTCCAGGGCATTGACATACCTCACGTGATGAGGTCCCGATGGTATGCAGCTGTACAAGGACATAGCTGGACCTGCTGGCTGCCTCCGGAAGGTTTTAGAACCAGCTTCCTCCCTTGGGGCCGTTGGTGTAACACTGATGCAATAGGAGCGGGTGTGTTTGCCTCCTAGTAATGTCACCGCATTGTTGCGTTAGGTGTTTTTTTTTTATGATGATCAAGAGATGTTAGTGGTAATTTTGTGATAACTGCACTATCAGTTTTATTTTGTGAAAGAAAACCATCCATGAATTTTCAATAGGAACAGTGACATCAATAAACAGGATCCGACATTGTGGTCGAAAGCGCACATTCAATGACTGTGATGCTGAGGCATTACTTTCGTACAGCTCTGGAAAAAATGAATAGACCACTGCACCTTTTTCTTTCCTTTCCAAAAAGGTTGAAAAGGACAGTTTTGAGTGAGGAACAGAAGCATTCAATTTGCAGTGGTCTCTTAATTTTAACCCTTCTGTTCCTCACTCAAAACCTTCCTTTCCAACTTTTTTTGAAAGGAAAGAAAAAGGTGCAGTGGTCTCTTAATTTTTTCCAGAGGTGTAGATGAGCTACACTTTCCCAGGTGGTTGAGAATGTCAGTGCTGGATGTAATCAGACTGTGTCAGCAAGAACAGTCTGTTGGGAACTACAGTACACAGAGAGGGATATTATAGTAGGGTTGCATTGTTTAAACCCGTCATTACAAAGGATTTTCCTTTAATTTGTCATCCGTTTGATATACAGCTGCAGTTCTCTCTTGATTGAAGGAGACCACCATTGTCCTAGAGCCCAAGAAGACCAAGGTAACATATCTTAAAGACACTCATCCCACTGCACTCACCTCATTATCATGAAGTGCTTTGAGAGGCCTGTCATCATCCACATCAAAGGCAGATTGCCCAGTCCTTGGACCTCCTTCAGATATTGACAAATCCATGGAGGTCCCCATTTCCTTTGCTATTCACATGGTTTCAACACTTCTGGATAAGAATTCAGTACTTTGACTAAAGTTAGAACAAAACCATGAACAAGGTCAGAGTGCTGGATCTTGACACCATTATTTGCTATTAGATACTGGAATTTCTAATAGGTAGACTGACCTTAGGGTGTGACTGGCAATAACAACTCCCTACTGCCTCTCAACACTGGGGCCCATAGGGGTGTGTCTCCAGCCCTCTGTTATTCTCCATGTTCACCAACAACTGAGAGGGCCTGCACAACACCAACTCCATTAAGTTTCCCAATGACACCATGACTTAGGCTTGATAACCAATAACAATGAGTCCTACAGGGCAATCCTGCATTGTGGTGCAAGGACAACATTTACATCAATATTAGCAAAGAAATTAGCAAAGAAGATGATTGTTGACTTTGGTACGCAGAGGAAGGGACATGCCCCAATCCTCATCAACAAGGCTGAAGTAGACATGGTCAGCATCAAAACAAAAACAATCTACATGATGGTAGTAGCTCTCCGGAAACAGATTTGAGCCGACCTGATAAAAAGTGTCAATAGTATAGAACAATAGTGTTTAATAATATGTTTAATTTAATTAATAGTACTTTAAAAACGCATTCACAATGCTCTTGGTATAGTGGAATTGTAACTATACATTGATGAGCCAAAACATTATGACCACCTGCCCAATATGCTGTTGGTCCTCCGCCCAAAACAGCGCCGACCCGCTGAGTCATGGACTCTACAAGACCCCTGAAGGTGTCCTGTGGTATCTGGGACCAAGACATTAGCAGCAGATCCTTCACCTCTCAACTTACTGCTCATCTAATCTGTAAGTTTCAATGTGGAGCAGCCATGGATCAGACTTGTTGGTCCAGCACATCCCATTGATGACCAATCAGATTGAAATCTGGGGAATTTGGAGGCCAGGGCAGCACTTTGGAACTGTTCATAATGTTCATCAAACCATTCCCAAACAATGTGTGCGGTGTGTCAGGGCGCATTATCCTGCTGAAAGAGGCTCCTGCCATCAGGTAATGCCATTTCCATGAAGGGGTGTACCTGGTCTGCAAGGTTTTTTAGGTAGGTAGCACTTGTCAAATTGACGTCCACATGAATGCCCAGACCCGGTGTTTCCCAGCAGATCATTGGACCAGACGACCTTCTATTGCTCCAAGGTCCAGTTCTGACACTCATGTGCCCATTGTAGGCGCTTTCAACGGTGCTACAGGCATCATCATGGGCACTCTGATTGGTCTGCGGTTATGCATCCCCATACGCAGATGGGTGTGATGCACTGTGTTATGACACATTCCTCCCCTAACCATCATTAACATTTTCCACAGCCAGTACAGACTTTCCGAGGGGCATGTGCTGAATCTGAAAAAGTGGGCGGAGTTGTCGGCTCACACCGACGGACGATGTGTTGGGGTGAGTGACATGCGTAAAAAACACGGACGACGCATGCCCATCGGTGTGCGCGACGCATGTCACCAAGGCGGACAGGCACATGTCAACTGGAAAGGGCACTAGATAGCAAAGGGGCATGTGCCCTGTGCACGTGCCTGTCCACAGCAGACCTATCGGTTTAGACCAGACAGGATAGCCTTCGTTGCCCTTGTGCATCGATGAGCCTTGGGCACCCAACAGTGGTGTCGCCGGTTTGTGGTTTGTCCCCCCTCGGACCACTGTCAGTAGGTATTCACGACTGCTGACCAGCAGCACCCCACAAGCCTTGCCATTTCAAAGATGTTCTGACCCAGTCGTTTGGCCATAACAATTTGGCCCTTGTCAAAGTCACTCAGGTCTTTATTCCTGCCCATTTCTCCTGCGTCCAACACATTGATTATGAGAGCTAATTATTTGCTTACCATATAATCTACCCAGATGCTGTCGTGTGCAAAGTTATTCGCTTCAACTGTAAATGGTCATAATGTTTTGGCTCATCATTGTTTAAAGAGCAAATGTAAATACTTTTCACAAAGTATTTCTGCAAGTCTAGTCTAGTGACATGCCTTTCTGCTAGTGTTTAATGTTCTCATGGTGTGGATAAACTGTTGTAAAACAAACACGCTCTGGGCCATCTATGCTACACTAGGTAATCTTCAACTAGCCAGGGATGTCAAACTCATTCAACAATGGGCCTAGTGTCTGCTGTTTTTTCCCTTTAAATTGTTGTCCAATTAAGAACTAAACAATCAAGTTAGTTCAAGTTCAAGTTGATTAGTCATTACCCATTAACCACAGTGTTATTGGCAATGAGATGCTGGGTTTCCAAAACTTCCTCAACTGTGCAGGCATAAGTAATAATATAATAAAAATATAATAAAAATAATTTAATAAAAATAATATATAAGAAGAAATTTAAACAAAAAAGTAATAAAATATATAAGTGGTAATAGTGTCAGTCTTACACTAGCGTTAAGCAGGTTTCAGCATTCAGGTATTATCTCAAGTGCATTTAGTGCATTATGAAATAATGAATAATAAAATTTAGATTAGATTCAACTTTATTGTTATTGAACAAGTACAAATACAGTACACTGAAATGCAGTTAGCATCTAACCAGAAGTGCAAATAGAAGAGGGCAAAAATGTACAAGTATTTATAATTGCATTCTAGATGTGCAATCGAGGCAAATTGAAGGAGTAATGTAGCATGTGCAACCGGGATGTGGAGATAGCAGCAATGAGGTCCCCGAGGTAGACATGCATATGAGCAACAACTGTAAAAATGCGAGTATGATGGCAATTCTAAATGTGCAAAGAGGCAAATTGAATGTAGGTGCATGCACAACTGAAATGCAGGGATAGCAGCAGTGAGGTTCCCGAGGTAGACAGGTATCTGTAACAACTGAAAATTCCATTATCAGACTTTGCAAGGCAGTGTCAGAGTAGTACAAAGGGAGTGGTGCAACAAGGTCCCTGAGAGGTGTGGGGGGGGTATGGTTAGTGATGGGTCACAGGGTTCACAGAGTTCTCTGGGTCACAGAGTTCAGTAGGGTTACAGTAGATAGAAAGTCAGACGTGCAATAGATGCAATAGAATGACTGTACATAAAATTACCAACAACTGTACACTAGTGCAATATTACCGTGGTAATTAACGAGGTGGTACATGTGCATAAAATTCAGGGGAATTCCCTAACTAATTACTCATTTTAATTTTCAAGTGCAATAGCAGTGAAAACCTACAGACACTCGGACCTCTATGGAATTACATTGACATGAGTCAGTAAACATTTTAACAATGTAACTGAATTTCCAAGTCCCTGCTGTACAATCAGTCAAAACATGAAACACATTAGATGACTCATTCAGATTAGCCCCGTGTTAGTAGTGTCGCTAAACGTTTAAGAACAGCTTCTGTAAAGTTGTGTAGCAATTGATTTACTGTTGTTGTTTACTGTCTAAATTCCGTGCGAGTCTAGTAGGGGCGGGGTTTGTCCCTCAATTGGCTGCTCTCAATTAGCATGAGGATTTGTAGTTCCTTCAAGCGACATCTTGTCTAGTGGTAATATTGTCACCTGCAACTAAGACTGTCTCCAAAACAAAGGCACTTTTGTCGAGTTGTTCTGCCAAGTTAGGACGGACGCAGAAACAAAGACAGTTCTGCCGAGTTGCTCTGCAGAGTTATGACTACTGTAGAAATAAAGACAGTTCTGCCGAGTTGTTCTACAGAGTTATTCTAGGATGGTAAGAGAGTAAGATAATTAATCCATTTTACTGATTTACCAATCTGTTGTATTGTGTAAAAACTAAATTGTAAAAAAAACAACTAAAATGTATGTCCACTTTGAGAAATGCTTGCCTTTCTTATCCCTATCCGCATATCCTCATTGTTTCTATTTTCATTCACAATCCCGTGGCTGCAACCTTTCCAATTTTGCCCTCCAGGCTCTTGAATTTCTGGCCCTGACAGAAACATGGATTACCCAATACAATTCTGCTACTCCGGCTTCTCTCTCTTCATCTAAACATGTTTTCCTATAGTTCAAGGGCATCTGGTCGCCGTGGTGGTGGGACAAGGCTACTAATTTCTTCTAATTGGAGATTCTTTCTCTTCCCTCTTGCCCACTTCACTATTTCCTCTTTTGAATTCCATGCTGTCAATGTGACCTTTCCATTCAAGCTTAACATGGTGTCATCTATCATCCACCGGATGCTCTTGGTGGCTTCCTCAATGAGCTTGACATGCTGATTAGTTCATTCCTACATGATGGCTCTTCACTTGTATTATTGGGTGACTACAACCTTCAAATGTCTGCCTTATTATTAATTTCTTACCACTTATTTTTTCCCACTCCTTTACTCTTTTGACCTCATCCTTTCGCAGTCACCTCCTACTCAGAAAGCAGGAAATTATCTTGATCTAATCTTTACTAGAAGCTGTCTGTCAACTAATCTCTCCACTACAGTCTCCACTCGTCTGACCACTTCTTTGTCCCGTTCTCTCTTTCTCTCTCCTCTGGCAGTTCCCCAAGGCTTGGTTCTTGATTCTCTCCTCTTCTCTGTACACACCAAGTCTCTTATCTTGGTTGACAACTGCACTGTGTCCTTCTTCCAGAGTGCAAAGGACCTTGTAGTGACCATAGACGACATACTGTCGTTCTCTGCTAACATCAAGGCTCATGTCACCCCGTTTCACTACACTGGCTTCCAGTTGAAGCTTTAATTTGTTTCAAGGCTATGGATCTTGCATCAAGCAACAAGAGGAGCTACTCCTCCTTACCTTCAGGCAATGCTCAAATCCTCCATCCATACCTGGGCTATTTGTTCAGCCACCTCTGGGCTGCCCGTTCTGGGCAGTTCCCAATCCACGCAGACACAACCTTTCTTTGTCCTGGCACCTCAATGCTGTAACCAGCTTCTTTTGCAGGCTACGATGTTTTTTAGCCATTTGTAAGGCCGGTGTTTATGAGTCCACCCACCAGCGTTAGGAGTTAGAACTCAATAGCAGCTACCAAACTGTGCCGAAACATGGCATCTGGCTGTGGGTTCCACCTTGGCCTGTTGGCAAATGGAAAAGCTGACAGAACCATACATTTCATAATAAGAACCAGCAAGAACTTAAAGTGCTATTTGTGTCAAACATCAGACTATTTGTCCTATTTTTGTCCAATTAACAACTTAGTATGAACAAATGTTTCAATATTGTGATACTACTTTACATAGATTTTTATAGAGTACCCATTACCAGTGTGTGAGTTAATTTGAACATTGAAAAAAGAGCTATGTAGTAAAAACAGCAATGATGGTTTGTGGAGTTGAGCCTGAATAATGACATAGGTGACTCAAAGCAATAAGCCGCACAGTTGATGACATAACTCAGAACCAAATAAGAACGTTTCTAATTAGGCTGGAAAATTTAAATATTTAGCTTCATTGCATGAACAGCTTTCCAAATGGCACCCTTTACCCAATGTACTTTCTACCAGGGGCCAAAAGTAGAGCATACATGTGTTCCCAGAATAGTTAATAATCAGATACTTCTCTGTCCCTGGATAGTGGACCTATTGAGGGTTATTGTTTCTGGAACATTGTGAAAGTAATGAGTACAGCCCTGACCATTAGAGCATGCTTTCCAAACTGTCACCAAACACTAGCTTTGTTATTCCAGGGCAAAAGGCCACAACTGGCCATTATTTGCCTTTTTTTTCTTAATAAGGGTCAACAAGTTTGTATTTATTTCTTTTTCATATATGTTAGTTTTTTTGTATGTTTAATGAATAGAGAGGTGAAAGGTAGGAGAGAGTACTCAAAGAGTGGCAGGCTGAATTTAAAGTCATGCCGGCAGCAACACATTGCACGGCCAGAACAAATTCCTTCTTTGTTGTGAAACTTACCCAGCAATATAACTCTTTCTGATTCTGATTACATGTGTTCCATAGGTGGTGGCATAGAATGCAGAACCACAACCAAAAATGTGTCTTTAAAGAGCCTCCAAACATCAGTTCATTATAGAGGGTGGCAATATTTATTTAGTTCACCCTGGGATTTGGTTTCTTCCCAGCACAGGTTTTTTTTTGTTAAGTTATGACATGGACAACTTCAAAAGACTTTTGCTACATTGGCCTAATTTTTTTGTCTTCCCAATTATTCATGAAGGTCTTCTCGTGAAAAAAACACAGAGAGAGGTTGGAACTTATTATCATGACCTGATTAAGGAGAGGAGGGAGATACGTAGACTGGCAGCAGAACAATAATGTGGTCCTGTCAAAATTGACAGCCCAGGAGACTATTTTCAAGCTCAGTGCTGTTATCTAAGTACAAACGCTGTTTCATGCACGTGAATGTTCTTTATTCATGCTTTATTTGAAGATGAAGATCTGAACAGGCTCTTGTTCTTTTAGTAATGGATGACATTGTGTGCTAAATTTAAAAGCATCTCCTTCTATTCATGCAACATGATGCAATGTTGTTTCTTCAACTCATCTCTCCCCACGGTGGATGACAACATGGGGCGGAACAGTAGGCATGTCAAACTAAGACACAACTTTCTTCCGGCAAATGAGCAGACTATTTGGGGCAGCGAAGACACTGATGATGATTAATTTAACATCCTCAGTTACAAGGCATTTAAGTTTAGAATCCTTATTTAGGTAATGCAGAGAGCCTTATCTGTAAACAAGGTATTTAATCAGCATGTCCCAGGACAATGGGCAGTTTAAATAATTATATCATGGCAGGTAGCAGTCCACTCTTACCATGGAGGGTTCTTCAGTTTTTACTCTTTTGGTGTGCTATGTAGAACTCTTTGTAACGGATTCTACCTATAACCCTCTTATGATAGGTTCTTGCTAGAACTTTCTGTGAAGGGTTCTAATAACCCCTTTATCCACCTTTATGGTTCCACCTGGAACCCTCTATATGGAGTGCTGTTATGAATTCAGTTAAGGTGAAAATATTGAATGTATTGACCTATATTAGGTCAGAAGAAAATATTGTTGGGATATAATGCCATTTTGTTACAGTTTCAAGACCAGTAGATGAAATTACGATAAATTGACAGAAACTAAAGACATTCAAATATACAGTACAATAATCAGAAATTAATTAATCAAATTATGGAGGTTGTTGGCATCCAGGGATACAAAGTTAGATTATCCTATTGACCTACTGAGTTATATATTCCCTTTTAAGTGTAATTGGTCTAGTGCGGAGGTCTTTAATACCAAAGACAAATGTCTTCCAAAGAAAATAAGGTATATGGACAGCTCATTGGGAATTGACAATCCGAGCATGCAAAAATGTCAAATCTCAGCATAAGGAATGCTCATGGTGTTGTCTGGACATTTCTCTACATCAAAGATAGGACGGGTCTAGACACAATGAGTCCTTAAGAAAGATGACAATTGTCCTAATTTCAACAAAAACAAACATACACAGTAGATTGTAAGAACCTTACAGTATGATCAGTTGATTTTAAAACCCCAAAAAGCTACTGCAATTTGGCAGCGCTGCTTCATCTCCCGCTAGTGTGCTCTCTGCAGGATATTTGCTGCCATTGGTGCCAGCGCTATCATGATTTGGAAGTGGGCACCCACAACGTAGACCTGCTCCACAGAAGCTGTGAGGAAGAGGGGAAAAGTGTGACATGAAAAAGTGAGACCCAATTTTTCATCCACTAAAATAACGTCAAATTGGTCAGAAATTCAGTGTAGACATCACACCTACTGTATCAATGTGTGCTGTTGCTGCACATTGAAAAGGCCATGTTGCAAAATTTCCTCAAACATTCCAGATAGTGATTCCATAAGAGAGCTGACATGATATCTTATTTTCGATGTTGGAGAGGCATGTTTGTTCTACATAGCATATTTCATAAACATCCCAGAACCGTGTATCCTGCTGAACACACCCCGGTTGTAGAAGTCTATCTGAATGATCTGTGAACTATACCGCACTACTGCAAGTCCACTATCAGTAAATCTTGAAACCTATTAAAAAGACTGATGAATACCAGAAGTGGGACAGAAGTGATTTAGAATCTTGTTCTAGCTGTTACATTAGACCTGTTTGAGAAGCCTCTCAGGACTATGGTGCCACACCTACAAGGACGCTGCCCAACTGCAGGGCAGGTCTCCCAGCCGTAAAGGTCTGTTCAAAGAATGAATGTGACAGAAATGTTTTTAAAATTGTCTTAAACAGTTACAGTACGTTAGTCCTGCCCATTTAAATTTGTGTTGTGTACCTCTTGGAACTTTGGCAAATCATTGTCTCATGGTAGACTTAACTGGTTTCTTACACAAAAGTCTAGGGTTTGATTTCCACTGGTGACAGCTTTAGCTGAACACTTTATTTAATGTTTCTGAAACATTTCATAATGAGCCAAGTTCAAAAGATAGTATAACATGTTTGATGCTTTTTCTGATATAAGTTTAGCGACAAATTCGGACTGCATGGCAAACATTGGGTCAATCTGCAAACATTGGGTCAATCTGGACATAAACAATGTTTGAAATGTGATTTCATTGTTACTATAAAAAGTTATTAATAGCATGAGTTATGAATATGAAATTCTAAATATATAATAGGTAAACTGAAAGAGAGTATTTGCACCTATAAAAAGTTATAAACCATTGGAACAGTTAACTCTATAAATGCATGTTTTATTTGAATGCATGTTTTATTTGGTAGTCCCACCCCTTGCATTATATGCATTACATACTAGAAAAAGACTTGCACAAAATTGCATGCACTGCAAATACAATTTACATGTATGTACAATTTATTTAATTGTACATACATGTAAAAAATATTCCTTTGGGAAAAGTGAAATGTAAAACATTTCCCAACTGTACTGTATATTTGAAACTTAAAGTTTAGCCACTGACGGGAACACTAATGCTCAACATGAATGATAACTGAAAGACTTAAACATGAATGTTAAAAGACTCATATTTAAAGGGGGTTCTACGTAGAAACATACTTGTCTTCCAAAGACTACTTCTTGCCTTCCAAACAATCATCTAAGAACCCTTTCTTTTAAAATTGATTCATTGAATACAAAAGATTTCACAGAGAACACTTTGTCTAACAAAGAACCGTCAGCCAAAATAGGTTCTTCAGATGGAAAAGGTTCTTGCTAGAACCTTATCCATTTGCAAAGAACAATTTTTTTCAGAATATGCTTATGTTATATGCTGAATTAAACTTGTGATGAACACGAGGACTGATGAGTCTTCACTTAAAATGTCTAAACCAGAAATATCAACATATCTGTAATCTAGTGAGTGTATTACATTTTTTTCTGCAATTTACCAAAATTAATTAGGATTAAACTGTCAATTTGAATACACAATGAGGGCCTCCAATTAAATATATTTTGAAGCCTTGTGTCTATACACTTTTGAAATGGGAGGAATGCTTTAGTCTAAGTTGTTCATATGTTTTAAGTCTGTCCTCATGGTTTTCAGCCGATAGTTAGCAGCTCTCCAGACCAATCAATTGGTTTGCATTTTAGAATGATTATGTTCCTTAATAGATGTTTTAAGAAATTCAAATATTTAAATGATGAAAAATTATAAATGACTCAAAAGGATACGTTATTATATTATTATCATATTAGGGGCTAGAGATTAAGGGAAACCCAATGCACTAACCGATACTCAGTTATGCTCCTGAAGTTTCCTTTCTTATGCAAACTCACAATCACCAGTCAAATCAAGTTTATTTGTATAGCACATCTCATACACAGGGCAATTCAAAGTGCTTTACATTAGAAAAAACATATATAAATAAATTCAGCATAAAGAACAAAGCATAAAAATAAAAACAGCACATTTAAGATAGCTAAAATATAATTAAAAGATTCATAAAAGACAGAAGAAAACAAAGGTTTTTAGCCCAGATTTTAAAGTGGTCAATATTGGAGTAAGTCTAAGATTTTCTGAGAGTTTGTTCCAACTATGATCAGCATAATGACTAAACCCTAGCCTTTGTCCTTACTCTCGGAACAGTTAGCAGACCAGACCCTGATGACCTGAGGGGTCTAGAGGGTTCATACTGAGGGAGAAGGTCTGACATGTAACTTGGCCCTGAAGCATTCAGTGATTAACAGATGAGTAGTAGTATCTTAAAATCAGTTCTGTGTGATACTGGGAGCCAGTGCAGAGACCTAAGAATTGGTGTAATGTGTTCAGCTTTCTTAGACCGGAAAACAGGCCATTACAGTAGTCCAACCTACTGGAGATAAAAGTTTTTTTATATCTTGGACATAAATCCTCTAATTCTAAATATGTTTTAAAGGTGATAATAGGCAGATGTTGTTATAAAATTAATATGGCTATTGAAATTCAGATCAGAATCCATAATTACCCCAAGATTTTTAACTTGACTTTTAGTCTTAAGGGACAGTGTGTCAAGGTAATTATTGACTGTCAGTGTTTTGTCTTTGGCACCAAAAACAATTATTCCAGTTTTCTTTATTCAGCTGCAGAAAGTTCTGGCACATCCATTGTAACATACAGAGGCAAGGGAGACGGATGCAGTTACAGGCGGATGGGTTTTAATGACACAACACAGTGGGCAGAACACGACGGACAAACAGAATTGACAGCACACCACCACGCTATGGGACAAAACAGACTAGACGTAGGTAGAGGGTTCAAGACTGAAGAATTGTGTGGCAGCACTACATAACAGTTGATAAGATCTGACGAAGGACTAAACAATCTGGGTGACATGTATAGGGCAGGTGATGAGTTGATGGGGTCCGGTGCATGATTACAATGAGGAACAGGTGCAGGTGATTGGAAGGGTGCGTTGGGTTGATGACAGCTAAAAGGCCAGCGAGGTGGAGTGTCTGCGCGGGACAGGTGGAGAGCCAGCCGTATCATCCAGTCAGTGATTTGTTCTAGGCACTGGCGGAGTGAATCTATGGAAGCATAGTCACTTGATGAGAGAGCTATATGAATATGGGTGTCATCTGCATAATTTTCTTAAGCAATTTTGTTGCTTTGCATGATTTGGGCTAAAAATCTGACATAAACTGCAATGTTTTTTTCCGAATGTAAGATGTTTTAGACCTGCATTTTCTGCCTACCTGTATACAGCAGAGGTTTTAGAATAACATTTTTAAGGGCAGTGTTGCCAGCTAGGTAGGCTTCCATTCTTTCTCACATATCTTTTTTAATCCTTTAATGTGGAAGGCAGTGTGATTTACCAAAGACATAGCAAACATGAAAAAGATGGATTGAAATCATAAAGCCTATTATTGTTTAGGCAAACATGTATTCATAATACATTGTTAAACTGTGTTTTGTACTGTATGCATAATAAAAATATAGATCTAATCTGTAAATTAAACTTTCAGGTCACAAATCTGAACATGCCTGTGCAATTTTGCAGGCCAATGCTGATGACTGGACTAGATGCATTTTGGTTCTGAACAAGCACACAGACACATGATACATTTAATAGATAGCCTATTAAAGCCATAGATAGCTTATTCAATTGTGTTACATTTATTCACCACCACTGAAAACCACCTCCGCAGAACCACTAGCTCAGAGTTATGGAGTGTGACAGATCTGGAGCCTCTGCAATTAACCAGTCCACTGACACAGGCACGTATCAGACAGGTGTCAAAGAAGAAAATATATAATTTGAAAATATAAATCCTAATAAGAAAACAATTGACCAGTTGACTAAATGGGGTCAGCTCTAGTGTTAGTGTGTGCATGTGCATGTGTGTGTGTGTGTGTGTATGTACTGCATGTAAATGTATGTACATCACAGACACTGCAGGCATTACGTACCACATCCCAACCCTTCCCCCACCCCTTTTAATTGCCAGTGGGATTATTGTGTGTGTGAGTGTGTGTGTGTGTGTGTGTGTGTGTGTGTGTGTGTGTGTGTTAACTCACTGCAGGCTGTAGTAAATCTACAGGCACTCTAGATCACGCTGCGGAGGGAGACCCATAACTCTTCCAGAAGTGTTCATTAATCAAGGGGTAAATGAAGCACCCTCCCAGATAACATTGCTGAGATTACTAATGGTCTCTTTTCATCTGTGCCTGTTATTTTACACCACAAACTTTCTTTATCAATGAATCAGTCATATTGTAGGCTTGTGTGTGTCTCTCAACTGCATTGTGACACTTGATGTGACACTTGATTGAACACAGTAGGTAAAATATGTAACTGTTTCACGAGAAAACACTGTTGCTTTTGAAGAATACATAATTACCAGTTTTGGTAGGCCCTGGCACTTGCAAGCTCACAAGTTGTCATTAGAGAAGCGTTCTCCAGGTGAATACCAGCCACCCCTGACTTTTATCAACTATTTTGCTAAGATTGTTTTGTGTCTCGGAATATGCGCTGTTCTCAACAACTTCCATCAAGAAACCCCATATTCACACTTCAGTGAATTGATACAGTCACACCCTGTTATAGGTCTGACATCTGTTCATATTTATGTCATTGGGCATTGACTCAGATGGTTATAAAAGGATTTTAGGATCAATTGTTCTTTGTCTTTTGCTTCCTGTCGGCTGTGGTCTGTCTGTCACCAATAGCTTTGAGGCAAGACCACTCAGGCTGGGATTTCTCTCTATATCTCTCTCTTTCTCTGATAATGCCTTGTTAATGTCAGCTCTATCTTGTTATTCAAGCTCTATATCTTGCATAATAGAGGCATTTATTCTTTTGCTCATTAATTTGAATAATGCTGTATAGGTCTTACTTACTATGGTATAGATTGTATGCTGTATACCTGTAGTGTCTTCCTGAACTGTGAGCACCTCTGGTAAAGATTAGCATAAAAGGCTATGAACAAATGACATTGTTGCTTTGAGCTCGGTCTTACACTCAAAATTTAACCTTTCATTAAGATTCTCCAAAGATAAAAGAAATCTGACCTTTCATTAAATCTCCAAAAATGTATCCTTAATCAATGAATAAATATTAAATATTTTTCTCAAAACAATTTACACAATCATTGACACCTCTGCATTTATTGATTTTTGCATCCTCCCCTTGCCAAGATAACATTTAAAAAGGTGGGAGAACACATAGCAAGGGATCTGAGACCATTCATTCATGCAGAATCTCTCCAGATCCTTCAGCGTCCTTGGTCCTCGTTTGTGAACTCCTCTGCAGCTAACCCCACAGGTTTTCAAATGGGTTTAGGTCAGGGGACTAAGATGGTCATTGCAAAACCTTGAAATTGTTGTCAGTTTGACATTTTTGTGTTGATTTAGAGGAAAGCTTTTTGATCATCATACTGCTATAGAATTCAACGTTGACCCAGTTTTAGCTTCCTGGTAGAGGCAGATAGATTTTGATCTAAAATCTCCTGGTATTTGACAGAGTCCCAGGGTCCACATTACACCAATTCTTGACAGAGTCCCAAGGTTCCCAGGGAGTTTGAAAGCAAAACAACCTAACAACATCACATATCCACCATAATTCACAATAGAGATTTGGACATTTTCTGCATGGCCATTCCTCTATTTACCTACCTCTGGGGATTTTTGTCTCATCTGACCATAAAACCTGGTTCAGACAGAAAACGCCATGCATTATTTAAACCATTTATTGGAGAACAAAGCACAACAATACTCATATGTCTTGGCATTAGGTTCTGCTGCTCTGGGGTAACTCACTGCCATCACCAAACAAGTGAACCAAACAGGTAGAGGCAGGGGTTGCGGGTGGGTTTGCACCTGCATGCTAATGAGACCAGCGCATATCAGAACTGAGTGACTAACATAACGATTAAATAGTCAGAATGAGCTGGTATGTTGCTCAACAATAACCGCTTGGTTTCCTGTCTGAATTGGCTATGCTAATTTCTAATGGCATTTACCAAACTCTACACACTGTTATTTATGCTTTTATAAGAGTAAAGGCTTTCTTCTGACAAGAAGCTAGTTGGCATGGTGGCAAGGTGTCATCTAATTCTAGTTTTCAATTTCTGTGGAATTGGTGACTCCAGGATTCCACCAATTTATGGAATTCTCGAATCCCATCATCATCATCATCTTCATCCGCTTATCCGGTATCGGGTCGCGGGGGCAGCAGCTCCAGCAGGGGACCCAAAACTTCCCTTTCCCGAGCGACATTTGCCAGCTCTGACTGGGGGATCCCGAGGCGTTCCCAGGCCAGTGTCGAAATATAATCTCTCCACCTAGTCCTGGACCTACCCCGAGGTCTCCTCCCAGCTGGACGTGCCTGGAACACCTCCCTAGGGAGACGGCCTGGGGGCATCCTTACCAGATGCCCGAACCACCTCAACTGGCCCTTTTCGATGCAAAGGAGCAGCGGCTCTACTCCGAGTTCCTCACGGATGACTGAGCTTCTCACCCTATCTCTAAGGGAGACGCCAGCCACCCTTCTG
>JACXGI010015814.1:0-16884 GCA_016801175.1 Esox masquinongy | reverse complement strand
AGCTGCCATGAGAAGATGTGTTAAACAACGTATATCTTACCCATATATGGTATGAACCGCTCCCTGAACCATAAAATTTAGGGTAGGGGGCTCATGCTATAAGAACTGTGTGTGCTGTGATTGTGTTAGACTCTGTTGGACTGAATGCCACACTGTCTCCAGATATATCTGTATGAATAAAGATAATTGCCGGCACTGCAATTTTGTCTCCTCTTAATCTCTTCTCATTAACCAACTTGGGGAAGTACTTTAGGTCGGTACTTCAACTAGGTGTAGAGTCCTGCACTGGAACCAATGGAGTGGGTGGTTAAGAAAGTGCTGCTGGTGTAATAAACGTTAAGATAGCATAAAAGTTAGCATAAAAGTTACTCAATAGGGTAAGCACAGGAAAATAGTCTGGCAGGGGACATTTGTGTCTGTATGTGTATGGTCATACAGACTTCTGACTCAACAGTAACTCTGTAAGGCCATAGACAACCAGAAAAGGAACCAGGCAAGCCTAGGTCAGCCGGCCTGCAATTAGAATTGATAAATGTTGTAGCCCTCACTGGATTCAAACGCGGGTCTCCCACATGAGTGGTTGTGTCTGTAACCACTACACCGTGACTTTTAGCTTTTTTTTTTTTAAGTCGCTTGAAATAATCGCGGGTTGCGGTTTTTTTTGGGCTTGTTTTAAAAGGTTTGGTCGCTTGTTAGGAAAATCTGACAATCGACTTCGTTTTTGTAATTTTATGATCGCTACTTTCCTTAAATGCATAGATTGACCTTGTCTGCTCACAGCCTCACAAGTGCTGTAGTGTAATTCGCTCTACTACAAATCCTCACGTGGATCTATCCCGCCCCCCCCCCCCTCCTTCCCATTGGCGAAAAATAAAGTTAGAATTCCAAGTTTCAACCTTTATTTGTCAAATTCACAGAACAACACAGCGTCATCCTGAACAATTAAATTATTGTGACATGGCACCCGACAACTACGTAGGGAGAGTTAAGAATATATAAGCAAAAAATATAGCCAGACAAAAAAATAAATAAAGCAGCACTATACGGAACACTGCACACTAGCAGCAGTTTAAAAGAGTGTACTGTAAACTAGAAGCAATCTGGGTATTAGCCTATTATTGAATATTATAGATATGGCAAATAAGGCAGTAATATACATAACAGTGTAAACTAGCAGCAATTTTGTAGAATTATTGAATATTATAGATACATATGAGTGTAATAAGCTAATGAATGGTTACATAACACACTACAACTACATATTGAGAATTAAGAAGAAAAACATATATACACAGCAAAAATATAGCAAGAAGAGAAAGCAATACTATACATAGCACTTTACACTAGCTGCAGTTCAGAAAAAGTACTGTAAGCTAGCAGCAATATTGAGGAGGGTATATCTGCAGACCGCAAGTCGGGGGCATAACTTAATATGGGGGTTCCTTAATATTAAGTTACCCCCATTGACGGTTTCCATTGGTGTGTTGTTTTTGATTTAGTGCATGCGTTTATGAAGGAAGAATTACAGGGTCAATGACGAAAATTTCGGTAAGTGCTTCCATATGACAACCTCTAGCTATATATTTAGAATAGTTAACGTGTTCACTAAGATCGCTTATCTACTAAATTCTTTTAATCTGATATTCGAATAGCTTGCCAGTGACAGAACACAGAAAACACGACAACCCTTATAGCTACGTTTAAAGATAACTAGCTACGCGACGAGGTAGGCTACTTGTTAGCCAGCTCTAGTCAATTAGGGTATGTTATAACTAGCTAAAGATGCATGATGCACCTGTCACTATGTACAAGCAGGCGAGATCCATTTATTTTTTAGCTTCATATACACCATGTTGTCATTATTTAGAAATGTAAACAAAATAATAATTTGTCATGGCCGTCTTCTATGCAGTGGTGTAAAAAGTAGAAGTATTTGGCTGTGTTCACCAGTTTTGGGAAGTAGCTAAAGATGAGCTAAATTACCTAAACAGAGTTCATAACTAACCAATGATCTTAATTGACCATTTACACTCTTCCTTTTTATTTTATTGATCACTGGTTAGTTTTGAACTCCCTTTACCTGGTTACTTAGATCTTAATTAGATAAATCCCTAAAGTGGTTGAACACAGCCGAACCTAGTTGAGTACTTTTACTTTGTACTTTGTACACCTCTACTTCTATGTGATTGTTGTGATCTTTCATTTCAGTTGCCAAGATGCGTTGTTGACCTAGGGGATGCTGTTGCCTGGGTAAATGCCAACACAGGCCTCTTCTGAGACCGGGTACAAGTCCTCACCCCTGAATGATGAGGAAATACAGGGTGCTGTGCAGATGCTCAGAGAGGCCTCAACTCTAGAGGAAGAACAAGAAGCTCTCTCCCCGTTCATGTTTTTGTTTAATAATTTTGAAGACACTGAAACATTCATGGATGAAATAGACAAAAGAGGACTTAGTGATCATTTTGAACTTCTCTGTTAATTATTTTCGTTGATGAGGATACCTATTAGCTGTCTTTAAACCATCAGCTAATGCTGGTTTCCACACAACAAAAATTACAAGATCCAGAAAACACAATATAGTTTGACGAGACAAAGAGACAAGAAACATCAGTTGTTTAGCAAGAGTAAACTGGACAGTGTTTTGGAAGTGTTCACCTGGCTATACAACATGATAGGATGAAACCAAAGCCTACAGAATCTGGGCAAAGCTGAACACACAGTACATAAAGAAACAGTTTAGTTTTGTCAGTGTTGGAATGTAATGTTTTGAATATTTGATTGGGTGATTAAATGTTTAATTGTCTAACTGGTATATCATTTAATTTTGTATTTTTAGGTTATGCCATTAACTTCATGCTTTTGGACTACATTAATTGGCTTTCAGTAATGTCTGTTGTGCTCTTTTGGACCTGTTCTACTTGTAATTTATGTTATTGAATCAACGTTTAGGAGAAGAGTTAAATTAGACCTCAGATAATCAATTCCAAGACATGTAACACTTATATTCCTCCCAGCAATGTTTTAAGTCCATATCCACGTCATTACTCTAGAATTAAAAATGTGCTTGTTCCAGGCACCCCTGGAAAAATTAATATTTCTGTAAACAGATGTTGACCTGACCTCTACATGATGCAAATTGAAACTTGCCACCTTTCTGCAACAGGCTATAGAAAATTTAACACTTCCAGTTACCAATTTCAACTTTCTAGAACATTACTGTTAAATTGAACAGTGCAAGTCAAAGGAAGGAGAAACCATTACAATGATTTGTATGAAAACTGGTCAGATCTA
Source organism: Esox masquinongy (assembly GCA_016801175.1). Lineage (NCBI taxonomy): Eukaryota > Metazoa > Chordata > Actinopteri > Esociformes > Esocidae > Esox > Esox masquinongy. Next base: position 13,593 of record JACXGI010015814.1, on the reverse strand, counting down.
CACAGCAGAACCCACAGATCTCAGCAAAGGACCTTCAGAACAGTTTAGCTGACACTGAAATTGTTGGTCACAGGTCCACCGCACAATGTACCTTACACAGCATGTTCACATTTGTGTAATATGTTGAATCTATGGAAAATGCATAAATGGTAATCCTGTATAAACCTGTGCAAAAGGGAGGCCTGTTTCACTTATTAACCTGAAGAGCTCAGATCAACTATATTGTAACTGCAATAAGCAGCATTCTCAACCATCAACCTCCTAATGATGGCCATCTACTGTATCACATATAACCAAGCAACGGCTACTCAAAGAACAACTGACCATGGCAGGCATAGTGACTATGACTGTGCATGAGTATGTATGCATGTGTCTGTATTATAACTGCACTAAGCAGCATTCTAAACCACCAACTGTAACCAAAACATTTAAAACTATTTTTAGAGGCACTTCAGTCTTCAAATTAATATATTTCAGTTGTATGTTATCAAACAGTTTTAATCCTGAAACAAAATACAATTAAATGGTATTGGAAAATACCATTTTATTTTACATAATTGGTACAAGCATAATCAGACTAGAGCGCTTTTTCAACATGTAGTCAAAGCAAATACAATTTTGTTTTCTATATCAATGCTTGAACCGCTTGAACCTAGTGTTATATGTTGCCAAAAGATATTTAATGAAATCTATGGAGATAGAATTGCTTCTAAATTATTGCAAATATGCAGATCACAATTTATAAATGTATATTACAATGCGTAAACAGAAAGTACAATTTACAAATGAATGTAACATCCACAAACAAATGTCTTATGATCTACAAGTACAAAACACAATCCACAAATATATTTCACTACCCATAAATAAACTCTTTTAAAGTTGTACCTCAAAGCAAGGATTTGAATATATGAAAAATGTTCGATTATCCCTCACACCTTTGAACAGTAAATTCACTATTTGCGGATCACATTATATTTGTGTATTGGTTCCTATTTGTAACATTTTGACTCAAGTTTTACGATGTTTGATACAACATAAAAATCTACAATTGCACAAATACTACAAACAAATACATCATGATCTGTAAATAGGAAACACGGTCCACAAATGTAATTCAGAATCTTCAAACAAACACATTTAATCTTCACAAACAAATCCTTCACGATCTGTAAATATGAAACACGATCCGCAATCGGAATTCACAATATGCAAACTATTTTCATCAGGTGAAGAGGTATTTGTGAGTGACATTTTAGTTTGTGGAACATATTGTATTTGTGGATAGCAAACTGTTTGTGGATTAGTTCCTGTTTGTTTACAGAATTTTTTTTGACGCAAAAATTCCACCTTAGATTTGCAAAAACGATTTGTACTTGCAATACAATGAGGTTAATAGGGTTCTCTTCGCTAGCTTTCTTTACACCATCTTGGCCTGTGCTTCAGCCAATCAGGCACTTACGTCAGGTCGCGATTGGAGAGCCGCGAAGTGTGATCTTTCCTGAAGTCCTGGTGAAAATAGCAACTATGCAGAAAACTGGTAAACTGTTTATAATACCGTTATTGGAGAAAATGGCTTGTAACCAATATCTACTGTAACCAACTAGCTATTTGTACGCTTCACTCAGATAATTGTTTGTTTTGTGTCTGACTAAAATCTAGCATTGTGACCTCAAGCAGTCTCTTAGACAAATTTCAGTCAGGCTTCCGACCTCACCACAGTACTGAAACGGCCCTGATTGAAGTTTTAAATGATATACGGCTGAATACTGATTCTGATAAAATAACAGTTGTGTTTCTATTAGATCTCAGTGCAGCGTTTGACACTGTAGATCATAGAACACTTATAGATAGGCTGGAAAATTGGGTAGGACTCTCCGGGACAGTCCTTGATTGGTTCAGATCATATCTAGATGGCCGGAGTTACTTTGTCACCATTGGTAATCATGAATCTGATAGGGTGGCTATGACATGTGGAGTTCCACAGGGATCAGTTCTCGGACTGCTTCTGTTCAATCTCTATATGCTACCTCTGGGCCAAATTCTACAGAACAACAACATTAACTACCACAGCTATGCCGATGATTCTCAAATATATATGGCTCTCGAACCGTATGATAACAGCTCAATAGACTCTCTGTGTCATTGTATAGAGCACATAAATACCTGGATAAACCAAAATTGTCTACAATTAAACCAAGATAAAACTGAGATTATTGTGTTTGGCAACAAAAATAAATTAACAAGTATTAGTAAAGAGCTGGATTCTCGGGCCCTTAAAACCAGGGATCAAGTGCGTAATCTTGGTGTTCTGATAGACTCAGACCTCACATTTAACAGTCATATCAAAGCAGTCACCAAAACAGCATTCTATCATCTAAAAAATATAGCCAGAATCAAAGGCTTGGTGTCCCAAAAAGACCAAGAGAAGCTCATCCATGCTTTTATCTCTAGTAGGGTTGACTACTGTAATGGCTTCTTAACTGGACTCCCCAAAAAGACTGTAAAACAGCTGCAGCTCATTCAGAATGCTGCTGCTAGAATGTTAACCAGGACCAAGAGAACATAGCACATCCCTCCGGTTCTTAAGTCTTTGCATTGGCTTCCAGTCAGTTACAGAATAGATTTTAAAGTGTTGCTTTTAGTTTATAAATCTCTGAATGGTTTAGGACCCGAATACATTTTTGATATGTTTGAAGAATATAAACCGAGCAGGGCTCTTAGATCCATGAACACAGGTCAGCTAGTAGAGCCCAGAGTCCAAACTAAACATGGAGAAGCTGCGTTTAGCACTTATGCTGTACACAACTGGAATAAACTACCAGAAGATCTTAGACGTGCCCCAACCGTATCAATTTTTAAAACCAGGTTAAAAACACTTCTCTTTTCATGTGCCTATGACTGAGCACTTAAAATTAACCATGCTGTTCAGCCTTCTAGCTTCTTTTCTTATTCTGTTTTTTATTATTATGATGTTTTCATTTGTTTTGATGTTTTCATTTGAGTATTTGTTTTCATGTTATTGTATTTTTATATATATTTTTTTTTCTTTTTCTTTGTAAAGCAGATTGAATTGCTTCGATGTATGAATTGTGCTATATAAATAAACTTGCATGCATTGTATCGATATGATAGTAGCTAGTTAACCGGGTATAGGCTTCATTACTACATAGAGTAGAGACACTGTAGTGACACTCTCTCGGATTTATTTATCCTTGTCAAAATAGTTTGTTAGCTAGCCAGCTATCCAGCCAGCCATGCTATGTTGTGATAGATTCACATGTAGCATAGTCTCGCATAGTCTTTTAATTGTTTCTTTCTTTGCCTAGATGATAAATACAATTGCTCCTGGTTCAGCTCTACGTTGCACAACTACTTCCGCCGAAGTTCAGACAACATGGAATGATGTCCTGACGCTTCAGAATTCTTCTTGACACTCTAGCATCTACAGTGTGTTTAGTCTTCAAGCAAATACAACAAAATGCAGGCATATGCAATGTGCATGTATCCACCTTAAATAAATAAACTTGCCAGCTTCATTTGGACCACCACATGACCTAGCTGATTTTGATTTATTTATGTACCATACTGATTGTTATGTGTGTAGAGTACCCGTGTGGTTATGTTGTTGAAAATACAACATAATGACATTTACAGAATGCAGGGTTTATAGTAGGCTATATACCACAGTTAAGGTCTGTTGTTAGGCACTCTGCAATATATAGGCATACAAAGGTACAGTTAAGTCTGGAAATAATTGGACAATGACATAAGTTTTTTTTATTTTAGCTGTTTACCAAATATTTTCTAGTTACAGTAAATAATAATAAATAATAAATATCTAGTTACAGTAATAAATAATGAATATGGGCTTAAAGTGCAGTCCCTCAGCTTTAATTTGAGGGTATTCACATCCAAACTGAAGGAAGGGTTTAGGAATCACAGCTCTTTAATATGTAGCCCCATCTTTTTCCAGGGACCAAAGGTAAATGGACAGTTGACTCAAAAGCTGTTTCATGGACAGGTATGGGCTATTCCTTTGTTACTTCTTCATCAATTAACAGGTAAAAGGTCTGGAGTTGATTCCAGGTGTGGCATTCGCATTTGGAAGCTGTTGCTGTGAACCCACAACATGCGGTCAAAGGAGCTCTCTATGCAAGTGAAACAGGCCATTCTTAGGCTGCAAAAAAAATCCATCTGAGAGATAGCAGAAACATTAGGAGTGGCCAAATCAACTGTTTGTTACACTGAGAAAATAAGAATGTACTGGTGAGCTCTGCAACTCCAAAAGGCCTGGATGTCCACGGAAGACAACCATCGTGGGTGATCGTAGGATCCTTTCCATGGTAAAGAGAAACCCCTTCACAACATCCAGCCAAGTGAAGAACACTCTCCAGGAGGTAGGCGTAACATTATCCAAGTCTACCATAAAGAGAAGACTTCATGAGAGCAAATACAGAGGGTTCACCACAAGGTGCAAACCATTCATAAGCATCAAGAATAGAAAGGCCAGATTAGACTTTGCCAAAAAACATCTAAAAAAGCCAGTGGAACAGCATTCTTTGGACAGATGAAACTAAGATCAACCTGTACCAGAATGATGGGAAGAAAAAAGTATGGAGAAGGCTTGGAACAGCTCATGATATGAAGCATACCTCATCATTTGTTAAACACGGTGGAGGCAGTGGGATGGCATTTCCATGCATGGCTTCCAATGGCACTGGGTCACAAGTATTTACTGATGATGAGACAGACGACAGAAGGAGCCGGTTGAATTCTGAAATGTATAGGGATATATTGTCTTCTCAGATTCAGCCAAATTCAGCAAATTTGATTGGACGGCGCTTCACTTTACAGATGGACAATGACCCAAAACATACTGCGAAAGCAACACAGGAGTTTTGTTAAGGCAAAGAAGTGGAATATTCTGCAATGGCCGAGTCAATCACCTGGTCTCAACCCGATTGACCATGCATTTCACTTGCTGAAGACAACTTAAGGCAGAAAGACCAAACAACAACTGAAGACAGCTGCAGTAAACTCCTGGCAAAGCATCACAAAGGAGGAAACCCTATGTTTGGTGATGTCCATGCGTTCCAGACTTCATTGCCTGCAAAGGATTATCGACAAAGTATTAAAAATTAACATTTCATTTATGATTGTGTTCATTTGCCCAATTACATTTGAACCCCTGAAATAAGAGGACTGTGTTTGAAAATGGTTGTAATTCCTAAAGGTTGCATAGACTATTTTTGTTCAACCCCTTGAATTAAAGCTGTAAGTCTGCACTTCAATTGCATCTCAGTTGTTTCATTTCAGATCCATTGTGGTGGCATACAGAGACAAAATTATGGAAATTGTGTCAATAACCAAATATTTCCAGACCTAACTATATATAAAATAATGCATTTGGCCTTAATTTGTGGCTCACAATAAATGGGTAAAGCCCAGGCCCTCCAGGAAGGGAGGAGACCCCCTAGAATGATCCTATCATTAAATTAGGGTAACCTATTACTATGGGTTTTTTTGAATGTTCAGTCTTGTCTCACCTGTAGTAATTTCCCCAGCATGAGCATACTCTGTTTTGGGATAATCAAACATTACATAAGAGCTCAATATTTTCCACTCAATAGCTTTAACATTGAAATGTATGGTTCTGAACCCAACTAAAGTGAGGGTAGAAACCTAAAATCATCCCCCATTCTAGGTGATAGAGCAGTTTAAATGTCAACAGAACAACAGACGTGGTCAAAATATGCATACAGTTTGTGATTTTGGGTTTGGCTGACCGCCATGATATAAAATAGAAATAAAATAAAAAATGGAACAGGGTTGGAGAATTTCCCTAAAATTTAGGAGGTTAATCAATACATTATGTTTGTATTTGTCACAAGGTGGTTCGACCATAGCCTTTGAAGATGCTAATTTTGGGTGGTGTAGATATCCTAATACTAGTTGCAGCAGGTAAACCACTGTAACATGGGCTGGAGTTTTTTCTCCCCTACAATTTAGTCAACAGCTTTTAACCTAAAGGACAAACCAATTATTTAGTTAGGTACATGCCCCATAACTATAGGAGCTTATAAATGCATGATAGCCAATGTCGCAGACCTGTGGGAAGGTACTGAAGTAAAGTCAAATTTGAGAGCTGTTTAGCTATGAAAGAAAAATATGTCACTAGGTTATATGGTTCATAATTCCTTCGCACAAGCGACCATGTTGCACATTTGATGTCTTTGATTGTGATTGTGAAAGTCTGTGTTTTTAACATTCACTTTGTTTTTTGGTGAATATACAGAATACAACTCCTTATTGACTGGATTCTAGATCCATCCCTACTATCAATTTTCTATTTTTCATATCCGTCCTGAAATGATGGCCAGTGCGGGTTCAGGAAGGCGCCTCCTGTGGTCGTATTCATCATTGTTCTGCTTTCTCTCATGGTGTTATTTTTCACATTTCCATTGACATAATGAAGTGAAAGCAGTGGCGAATGTATGATATGATAATTAATTATGATTTAAAGAGTTGAGCTCAAAGCAAATTGATACTTATAAAGAGTTACATGAAAATTTTGTTTTTTTCCTGTTTGTATAGTTATAACGGAGCATTGGCATCTAGTATGTTTCACATCTTACATTCACTGGATTTGTTTTTAATTTGTTTATTTGGAAATTGTTTTGTTTGATATAAGCTCTAACAGACTAGTTTGGAAACTTGCCTTATTAGGGCGTAATCTTCACCCTAATGACAGAACTTATGAGATCCACAAGTTTTCAGGACTGATCTATTGCCTTCATTGTTGGGAGATGACGGAACGATACCCAGTGGATGATAGTCTGATGGACTGTTGCTATAAATTGGGACATCACAAACCCCGTTGTGATGATACATCATGTCACCGACTGGACACAGACAACTGAGTGTGCGTACCACAACATCTTCTAGAAGGATTACTACAACCACACTCGATGAATCTTCCAAATCTTCCTGACCATTCACATGGCAGAACAATACTAGCAGAGGCGTTGCTAGGATCAAAATACATTCGGGGCTTAGCTAACTCACTTATAATAAATTGGGAAGAGTGATTGGCTGTCAGGCTTCGTGGAATGATGAGCGGAACAGCGGAGTAATGAAGGAATATTTATTACAGTCCTCACAGGCAAAAGGTAAACTTAAAGTGACCCACAGTTGAGGTCCTAGCATTTACTAGGCCAAAGCTGACGTGGCTTGACACGAGACGATTACACACGAAACCAGGGGAGCAGAGGGAACATATATACTGTAGGGAATATTCACAAATGAGAACCAGGTGTGTGCGCTCAACAAGACAATTGGTGAGTGATGGAATGATGAGATAGGCATTGGTGTCTGAAGGCCGGTGATGTCGAACGCCGAAGCCCGCCTGTTGCGGGGGGGGGGGCAGCAGATGGAACTGCCGTCACAGAGGCATGATCAGAACAATGTATTGTATAGTTTGATTGACCGATTTGTGACATACAGCTGGACATTTGAATTGTAAACATTTTGTAATTTGTTAAAATAGGGGACAATGTATTGTAAGAGCGCTAGTAGATATGTATTGACTGACACAACCATGCCGTTCGCTTGCCAGACTCCAACCTTTATACTAATAATCTGAATTATTATTTTTTAAGTAGGCAAACGGATTCTGAAATCAACTCCTAATATATTGTATACAAATATGAATATGATTATAGCGGCAGAGGGCACACCAGTAAAAATAATTATTTTGATTGAGCGTAAAAATAAAATAAAAAGTCGAAATCGCAGCTTCTGTGGTTTAGAAATCGTACATGTTCAAATTGCAATTTCAATATGATTTTGATTAATCGTGCAGCCTTATTCTTCACCTGTACATCTTATATTGCTCTTAGAATAATGATTCAAAACCAGAAAAGGAACCAGGCAAGCCTAGTTCAGCCGGCCCAAGATTAGAAGTGACGAATGTTGTTGCCTTCACTGGATTCAAACATGGGTCTCCCACGTGAGAGGTTGTGTCTTTAACCACTACACCACACATATGCTTAATGTTGATATAGCGTCTCGAAATGAGAATATTTTGTCACACATTAACATCGCGCCAAGTTCAAATATTTTGCTAGACACCATTAAGCATTGTATTAAACTGACTAACATTTCTTATTAAGTTTACCTCCACCAGAAATAGCATCTATGTACTGTATGGCTTTTGCCACTGGCCGTTTTAACAGCTTATTAGCCAGTAATAGGCTTACTAGTATCAACTAACTTACTACTTGGAATAGTCATAAGAATTGAGCAATTGCAAGTGAGACTGAAATTGAATTTTACACTGCCAAAGCTATTTCATTTCATAGCACATCAACGATCATTTTTCTTTCGTTTGGAAATGACATTGATACAATAACTATCAATATAGGTGATGATAAAACTGACTTTTTCGTCAAGTGAAAAAATGAGAGAATCATGGAATCCCCTACTCTTTTACTGCCCAAGGCGTTGTGATCTAGCCTATATTACCCCAAAAGAAATGCACGGATACGTACTTCAAAAATCCACTAGGAATAGTCACAATATAACTATAAACAGTTTTATTTTAGGCTTACTATAATGTAGCTACTGAAGGTTGTAGCCAGTGATGTTTTCGTCTATCCTGACCCAAAAAGCATGTACGGATGCGTACTTCGAAAATGCACCAGAAATAATCACAATTGCAACTGTTTTTGCCAGCAAACTTTTTGGCAATCCTGAACAAAACCTAATGCATAATTTCTTTTGACTGTGATGAGGCTCGAGCACTGGTCCTTTTGCTTGGTAATCTGCGTCTCTAACCACTATGCTTAACAAATGGGTTAGGGTTACTTACTCAGTAAGGGACATTTACTCTTCTTGGCTGGCTCCGCTTACATGGTCCGGCAATCGTATATCCATAGTCGCCAGAATCAGATGGCAACAATGACGAGCCCTGTAACCGGTGCACTCACTCTCTTTCTCTTGGGGGCTCACATAAATTTCAAATAGTGTGAAGTAGATCTACTGCTTGAGTGACACACAGAGGACCCAAAACATTTGCCCTTTAATGGAATTACCGATGAATAGATCAGGGGCTATTTTTTATTATCACCTTTATGTAAAAAAAACCCCAATAATAATAATTTGACATCTGGGGCTATTCATAAAAGATCAGGGGCTATAGCCCTGGACGCCCAGGCCTATCAATCAGTCAATCAAATTTATTTATAAATCCCATTTAACATCAGCAGTTGTCACAAAGTGCTTTTACAAAACACCCGGCCTTAAACCCCAAGGAGCAAACAACAGTAGTGCTGAATTTCAGTGGCTAGGAAAAACTACCTAAGAAGGCCGAAATTTTGGAAGAAACCTAGAGAGGAACCAGGCTCAGAGGGGTGACCAGTCCTCTTCTGGCTGTGCCAGGTGAACATATTAAGAGTACAAATTGTAATAATTAATAACTGCATGTGGGCTGAGTCCAGAGTGTATTTAAACCTAGTCCAGGTCGGAAGCATGACCAGATGGACAAGGACATGGACAACACGGAGGGGGGGGGCAGCAGAGTGGCAGCTGAAATCGTCAGGTATCACCTTGATCTGCAACACAACCAGGAGGAATTTGGACAGGGACAGCAACAAGTCTTTCAAGCCTGGTACTCCGCAGGTGTGGGCCAAGACCTCATGTCCTCCTAAGTTTAAAACGGCAGGCGACAGGGAAAATTTAGAAAATGCATTCCTTAGATCTACAAGGATTTATAGTGGAGAAGGAGAACTGACCCTACTCCCCCAGCACAATAATATAGCAGCGTAAGACCTTGGGGCTGAGACAGGGGGGTCCAGTGACACTGTGGCCCTATCCGGGGGAGGCCCCGGACAGGGCCCAACAGGCAGGTAATCAAACCACCTACATTTCCAAGCAACAACCAAAGGGACAACCACCAACCGCAACCACCCTGAATCAGGGCCGAGTTTTGCCCGCAGAGTTCAGCCCAATTGCATGATGTGCGCAACAGAGAGACAACAACAAGCCAGTGACTCCGCCCCTGAATGGCACTGGAGGGAGGGCATCCCAGTGGCGATGAGAGCCCACCTGGCAAGACAACAAGGGTGGACAGTATCAAGCCTTTCTGGTCACCTTCACAACCCTGGGCCAGACTACTCTTAATCACAGACCATGCTAAAAAGATGAGTCTCTAGTAGACACTTGAAAGTTTGCACTGTGTTTGCATTTCTAACCTTAATTGGCAAATCATTCCACAGCAGTGGAGCTCTATGAGAGAAGGCCCTGCCTCTTGTTTAGAAATTCTAGGTACAATTAAAAGGCCTGCATCTTGCGATCTAAGGTTACTTGTAGGTACATATGGCTGGATCAAGTCCATGTATTGATTTATAGGTTAACAATAAAACCTTAAAATCAGCCCTAAGCCTAACAGGCAGCCAGTGTAAAGAGGCTAGTACTGGAGTAATGTGTTCATGTTTTTTTGTTCTAGTTAGGATTCTAGCAGCCGTGTGCAGCACTAATTGAAGTTTATTTATTGATTTATCAGGTTAACCGGAAAGAAGAGCATTGCAGTAATCTAATCTAGAAGTAACAGAAGCATGGATTAGTTTTTCTGCATCAGTTTTTGATAGAAAGTTTCAGATTTCTGCAATGTTTCGAAGTTGAAAATAAGGAACTCTTGAGATATATTTTATATGTTCATCGAAGGAGAGGTCAGGGTCAAGGGTAACGCCGAGGTTTCTTACAGTTTTTTGGGATACGACCACGCAGCCGTCGAGGTTCACAGTGAGATCTGCCAACAAAGCTCTTTGTTTCTTGGGTCCTAAAATTAGCATTTCTGTTTTTCTTGAGTTTAAAAGCATGCTTAAAACGCATGCTTCCAAAGTAGCTAATTTTGGGGCTTATCGAAATATATAACTGCGTGTCATCAGCATAACAGTGAAAATTGGCATTGTGATTCCGGATTACATCACCCAGAGGCAGCATATATAGTGAGAACAATAATGGGCCCAGAACCGAGGCTTGAGGAACACCAAAACATACCTTTGATTTGTCAGAGGATATGCCATCCACACATACGAACTGATATCTTTCAGATAAATAAGATTTAAACCAGGCTAGAACATGTCCACGTAGCCCAATATAGGTTTCCAGTCTCTCGAAGAGAAGGGAGTGATCAATAGTGTCAAAAGCAGCACTAAGATCAAGAAGCAACAGGATGGATGCGGAACCTTTATCTGAGGCCATTAGAAGGTCATTTGTTACCTTCACGAGTGCAGTCTCAGTACTATGATGGGGTCCGAAACCGGAATGGAGCATTCCATAAATGTTATTTGTCTTCAGGAAGGCATTCAGTTGTTGGGAAACACATTTTTCTAAGATTTTTGAGAGGAACGGGAGGTTCGATATTGGTCTATAATTGTTTAATACGTCTGGATCCAGATTAGATTTTTTTTAAGAGGCTTAATTTCTGCTATTTTCAGTGAGTTTGGTACACATCCGGAGGAAAGGGAGCAATTTATTATGTTCAACATTGGCTGACCTAGCATTGGAAATAGCTCCTTAATTAATTTTGTTAGAATCGGGTCTAGCTGACAATTTATGGGTTTAGAACTCATTACAAATTTAGTGAATGTGTTGAGCGATACGGGATCAAAAAATTCAAGTGTCCCCATTGACACCTGGTCAGGGATTTTAGGACATTATCAGGACCACTGAGATTTTGGGGACTATAATTATTAAAGGAGGAGTCAGTTATTTGTTTTCTAATGGTGATGATCTTTTCATCAAAGAAGTTCATGTATTCATTACAGCTAAAGTGAAGACCCACTTCACTTGTTGAGCGTTGCTTTTTTGTTAACTTTGCAACTGTATCGAAGAGAAATTTTGGATTGTTTTTGTTCACCTCAATCAGGTTGGAGAAATAAGCTGATCAAGCAGATGTGAGTGCTTTTCGGTTTTGTAGTGTACTGTCTATTCCGGCTAGTCTGAATACTTCCAACTTGATGGAGTGCCACTTTCGCTCCAATTTTCTGGAGGCTTGCTTGAGTGCTTTAGTATTGTCTGTGTACCAGGGAGCATGTTTCTTGTTGCGTACTTCTTTTGTTTTTAGTGGTGCAACCGTATCTAAAGTATTTCGCAGTGTTGAGTTTAGATCCTCGATTAGATCGTTTGCGGATTTATTTACTCTGTCATTGATGAGCGAGCTTGGAAGAATATCAAGAAATCTATTTGTAGTCCAAGAATTTATAGTACGGCTTTTGAAACTCATTGTTTGCGGATCAAGTGGATTTCTTGTTTAACGGTAAATGTAATAAGACAGTGATCCGATATTCCAGGATTTTGGGGGAAAATTATTAGATCTACAATATTTATTTCTCGTGACAGGACTAAATCTAAGATATGATTGTAGCAGTGCGTTGGACCCGAGACATGTTGGACAAAACCCACTAAGTCAATTATGGCTTCAAAGGCTTTTTTCCATATGACTATTGAAATTGCCTAAAATTAGAATACTATCTGCCATAACTACAAGTTCAGACAAGAATTCTGGAAACTCATTGAGGAACATTGTGTATGGCCCGGGGGGCCTGTAAATAGTACCTATGTAAAACGTTTTATCAGCCAGGTTAACTTTCATGAGTAAAACTTCAAAAGAATGAAAACCAGTGATGTGTTTAAAAGGAAATTTATATTTACTGTCATAAATATTAGCAACACTCCCTCCTTTTTGGGATGCACGGGGGATATGATCACTAGTATAGCCAGGAGGAGAGGCCTCATTTAGGGAAGTAAATTCATCAGGCTTTAGCCATGTTTCACACAAGCCAGTAACATTTAGTTTTTGATCAGAGATTAATTCATTTACTGCAACTGCCTTTCGAGCAATGGATCTGACATTTAGGAGTCCCATTTTGAGATGCGGGGTAATACAGTCATTTTTACTTGTGACCGAGGTGGAGGAAGGCTTTATCTTAATAAGGTTGCTATTGTTATCACTACCTTGTTTAACTTTTCTCAGCCTGGAACGAGTCACAGTCGCAATAGGCAAAACTGAACTAACTACTCAGGCTATAATATTGACAGACTCCACTATACTAGCAGGCTGGCTAACAGCCTGCGGCCTGAACTGCACCCTATCTCATGGTGAGGCTATAGGAGTGAGACTCCTGTCAATGTTCCTAGATAAAAGAAGAGCACCACTCCAGCTAGGATGGAGTCCGTCGCTCTTCAGTAGATCAGGCCTGGCCCTATTTCTGGGAGAGTCCCAGAAAGAGAGCCAGTTATCTACAAACTCTACCTCCTGCGACGGGCAGAACTCCGTTTTCAGCCAGCGATTGAGTTGCGCAAGTCTGCTGTAGAGCTCGTCACTACCTCTAGCTGGGAGGGGGCCAGAGACAATTACTCGATGCCGACACATCTTTCTAGCTAGTTTACACGCTGATGCTATGTTCTGCTTCGTAACCTCTGACTGTTTCATCCTAACGTCGTTGGTGCCAACGTGAATAACAATATCTCTGTACTCTCTATACTTGCCAGTTTTAGACTTCGCTAGCACCAACCCCAGATTTGCGG
>JACXGI010015813.1:0-11265 GCA_016801175.1 Esox masquinongy | reverse complement strand
TATATGTATTGTGAAATAATTAATACATACATTTTCTAAAGCAATGTCATGGCCGTGATGCAATTTCGAAGTAACCCAAAGAACTAGCCCAATTTTGTAGTCATATAGAGGACACTGGAACACTGAATATCATTCTTGTGCCTCTTGATTAACTGCTCACATCTGAACTGCATTGTTAATTGGCTGTCAGTGTTCTCAGCATACAACACTGCAGTCCAATCAGAACAGCTCAACTGAACTAAAAATCCACCCCCACATCATATTTGCAATGCACATACACAATGCAAAATAAAATGTGTATTTATATATATATTTATTCATGTATATCTCTATTGATATAATGATTTATATAGAGTGGATATCAGAAGTCTACACACCCCTGTTAAAATGTCAGGTTCTTGTGATGTAAAAGAATGAGACAAAGATAAATAATGGCAGAACTTTTTCCACCTTTAATGTGACCTATAACGTGAACAATTCAATTGAAAAACAAACTGAAAACTTTGAGGGGGAAAAATAAAGAATAAAAAACTCACAATAACTTGGTTGCATAAGTGTGCACACCCTTAAACTAATACTTTGTTGAAGCACCTTTTGATTTTATTACAGCACTCAGTCTTTTTGGGTAGGAGTCTATTAGCATGGCACATCTTGACGTGGCAATATTCTTTGCAAAAGCGCTCCAAATCTGTCAGATTGCGAGGAAATCTCCTGTGCACAGCCCTCTTCAGATCACCCCACAGATATTCAATTGACAAAAACTTAATGCTGTTCTTCCGAATGATATCTTAAATCTAACTGACCTAACAATTTACTAAAAACATCAGTCGCTATTCCACCCAAACAAGCGCTTCGAAGACACCCAGGAATTAAACTTTATACCGTTTTGAAAAAAATGAAAATCATTCTACAAGACCAAAACTAACTCAACATCTTATTTTTTCTCTCAACAGATGGCATCTCCTACCAAGACCTACAGGCTACATTCACAAAGTGTCTCCGGTGAAATTAAGCCACAAAAACTTCCCTTATTTTACTGCTACTTTGCAGGAAGACAGAAAGTATCAAAGGTTTTTCAACCTGAAATATCACGCTTATTTCACCACTGTGGAGAAAGACCGGTAAGTAATATCACAATACAAACATCAAACTATAAGACTCACATAAAACAACTTCTTTGTATAAATATTTCCTGACAACTACATGTGTTAAAGCTACATGGTAATATTGTGGCCACTACCTAGAATGTCCTATAACAAAACATGTAAGATTCTCATGTAAAACAATCCTTGTGGGCATATACTTGATCTATTAACAGACCTAATGACATTATAATTAGTGATATGTCTCTTCTATACAACTTGTAATAAACCATGCCTACCACATTATTCCTTTAATTTTACGTGTCTTTCAGAAGCCCACTGAAAATCGCCAATCCGAAGTTCCAACCATCATCACAAAATCCTGCCAATGTGGATGTCCTGATAAATAGGGGTTCGTCGTTCGCGGTCATCCCAAGTGTCCCAATATCCACACCTTCCTGGTGATGCAGATCACATACAGAATGCAACCCTCAAACAAATCAAAGAAAACCGGCAAGGAAAAAAGTAAGTATCACTAAACCAAAACAACATTTAATGAAACCCATTGTAAGTTCATGAATAGAAGTGTGTAACAAAGGCTTTCAAAAAAACTTTTCCCACTGTTGATATTGGTCATACTCATCATTCTTAGTGACAACATTAAGGGATTCAATCACACATATCTTTTGCTGCAGCACTGTAATAATTACCTGACTCTATAATATATTTATTTACTTATTATAATAACATAAGTAAAATGAGTAGTTATGTTTATTTTAACTTTGCATTCAATCATACTCTGTCATTATGTCTAATGAATATATTTCAACAACAAATGGCACAAGTCAACTAAAAGCTACTGACAGCACAAAAGGTTCACAAACACACTAAATATTAATCAATTAAAAAACTAGGTCTACCAGCTAGGCTAATTGATATTTCGAAGAACCTACATTACATATTTCATTGTTTTAATAGCCTGTGTGAAAACTCTCATTGCCAACATCCACTATTACACATTATTAAGATACATTTAGCATTCTATATTACAAAGTTAAAAAGTATACCAAATACAAATGCTACTGTTTTTTAAACATTACAAGTATCAATACATTACTAACGTAACCTGTTATTATTTTCTTACCTCCCCATTTCTTTTAGTACAAAGTAACAATTTTTGTTCAAGAGCTATGAGAACAGATGAACACAAGAAACTACAGTGGATCTGACACTCAAACCACATTGTACGCCATTGCAGATCAAACTGCCAGCATGCACCTCATGCTATGGGGAAACCAAACGCTGAAGATAGGCAAGTGGAGTCACATCACCCTGGTTTCCTTCACATCGTTTAATGAAGGCTCAATCAACACAACCACCGACACAAACAGTGACACCAACCCGATCCAAAGGCAAAACACCTTCACCACATTGCCACTGAAATTAACTGTGAAGTCATGACAGCAAACATTGATATAACAAACACCTGCATTAAACAACACCAGCTGGAAAACATCAACCCTGAAACACTGTTTACATTCTGTAAAGACTGTAAAGTGAATTATAAAACAAAGATGCTCATCAGTTGTTACATCGGACAATACATAAAGACAATCCATTTTATTTATCTCTAAGCAGAACTGTTGTGTCATTATTTCTGCCATAATATTACATTCTGGTTCAAATCATTATCCAAAAGGGCCCCAAGTTGCAATGTGAGAAACGCTTTAAATCCTATATCAAAAAATGACTGTTTTTCGCGTAACTTAATATTTAAAAATCAATACACTAAGTTGTTTACTTTTATATTAAAAATCCCATTATGTCAATAAAAATGTCTGCCAAGTAATTGTCACTTTTCACATATCCACAATGCTGTAACACAGACAATTGTATTACAATACCAATTGAGGTAAATGTCCAGAACACTATTACGAATTCACATGCAAGTAAATTCATATCACATGCACAGTGGCCCCATAATAGCCACAATACTATATCTGTTATTCTGTGTCACTCAGTGTGATTATATTTGGTACACATCATCAGCATTGTGAGTCCTCTAAATATAAATTGTCTCCATTTGACCACATGGGGACACTATTGGAAAGGCTAAACCATACATCTCTAATAGACTTGTCTAATTGAAATTAATCTGGCTAGCACATCTCCTTCAACAATAATGGTATTATAATTTTACTTGGTGCATATGTTAACAAAGATGATATGACAATAATGACTGCAAATATTTTTTTATCAACCACACAGTGGCGCTATTGAGGTTTTCCACATTTGCAAGCTCACCATGTTTAAAATAAAATCTTGAAAAGAGGTATATAAGTCCATCTCCTCCCAAGGAACATATTTGCAATTGGGAACCAATTGAGTGAAATGTTTTTTCAGTAATTCTGAATTTATGAAAAACGCTTCAAACACTACTTCTATAGCATCAAATGACCAATGTTATGTATGATTAGATTTGGTACACATGTTCAGGGTTGTCAGCTCAGTTGATATAAAAGTTGCTTTCAGTTGGCCACATGGGGATATTAGTGAAAAAGAAAAACCATACATTAAATATGGTTTAAAGCTATGAACATGATATGTGTCCTATTGGGAAAGAAATGCAATCTGGCTACTAATAGCTTAATGCTGAAACCCGCTAAATGCTGCTTGCAGCTTTAATTATTATTCTCCAGGGTCATTTTCAGAGGCCCATAGCTTGGTCCCCTCTGGTTCAAAACACTTACAACTTTGCCTAATTGTAGATGGCCAAGGTCCATCGTACCAATACACCTCATGGTGGCGCCTTAGCACTCAGTCGAATATGGAAAAAATTAAACTCATTTCTCATGAACCGAATGTCGTAGAGTTAAGCTGCCAGGTTCCAGATATGCCCCTTCTCATATGGATCAAAAAAGTCTCTGGGGTCATTCAAATCCGCCCCTTAGATTTTCCTCCATTTTGAATTTTGTGAAAAACTTGTTCACGACATCTCCTCCGAGACCGCTGAATGGATTTGCATGCCGTTTGGTGTGAAGGACCTTGGAACCATTATCTTTAGAAGTTGTCTAAGAGTTGATATTTCAAACAGTGAATTAAATTGAGGTGGGCGGGTCTATGACTTTCGAAGTCCATTAACCTAAATGGAATATTAAACAGCTACGAAACGAAACGTACCTGTAAATGTGTCTGGCAAAAATGGACAGAAAAAGTCCCATACTGAAATACCTCTTGGGGGTGCTATAAACATCACCAATGTTTCTCACGATTTTGTCGTTAATAAAAACACACTTAAACTACACCTCCTCTGAAACCGCTGAACAGATTTGCATGCCGTTTGGTGTGAGGGACCTTGGAACCATTATCTTTAAAAGTTATATAATAAAAGTTGATCTCAAACAATAATGCCGAAATTAGCGACTGAAATTGAGGTGGGCGGGTCTGTGACTATATAAGGCCATAAATCCCCATGGGAATATCCGACAACTGCGAAAAGAATCAGCCCCATTAACATCTCTGCCATGAATGGACAGCAGAAGTCAAGTACAGAGTGACCTTATGGGGGTGCTATAAACCTCACCAATGTTTTGTGTTGTTTTGACATTTAAAATGACATCTCTGGGACAGTTGAACGGATTGGCATGCCATTAGCTGTGAAGGATCTGTGGACCATTATCTTTAAAAGTCTATAAAGAAAGTTGATAACTGAAACGATGTGGCCACAATCCGCAATTGAATTTGACATAGTTGTGGCACAATTTTTATAAGGCTATAAATCCTAAAAGAAATATCGAAGAAAGATGCTACTTGCTTTACAGATAAATGCGAAGGCCAGGAATGAACCCTGAAAGGTACGAACTGCTAGCTTTCATGCTGGCACCATAAACCTCACTGATTTTAAGAAAATCACCATAAATCAACCAAATAAATTAGAGATATGAAACTTTCTGGAGATTTTCAATCTCTAAATGAGATAACTAAGACACTCATTGTTAGGGTTTCAGCTGTTCATTGGTGAAACCCTATTGTGTTTGTTCTGGTTCATTATTTTTAGGGTTTGAGCAGTTCACTGGTGAAACCGTATTGTGTTTGTTCCGGTTCATTATTCGGTGTGCTTGCCGAAGGCAAAGCACAACTATAGGTTTCTCCCATATTTCTTCTTATTATTAGATGTGCTTGCCAAAGGCAAGCACTCAGTCCCATAATTCTTATTATTATTCCAGCTCTACAGCCTAAACGGTAAAAGCTATAAACACGAAACCAACTCCCAAACGTCTCAAATGCTTGAACTCGGGTTGCTTGAGCAGATCTTTTTGATAGCTATTTTACTTTTTATACTATAACAATATTTAAATGAGCCACCAATATATTTCAATGGGAAAAAAGTATCCAAAGACTTGAATGGTAAAAAAGTAAAAAATTCTAGACACATCTCCTCCTATATTTTATAGGCTATCAAGTCCAAACCTACGCCACGATGTTAAGTCTGGCCCTACTTGAGTTGCTTGTATTCAGATTTTTGATACTATGTTTACTTTTGTAATTATTAACATTCAAACTTGCATAAATTAACATGTGTTTCAATGAGAGCCAAAAGTTTCAATTCAAAATGTTCATGCTTTAGGGCCAATCAACCTTTGATAACAACTTTAAAGGTTTGAGGCTATCCTAAATAAGAATTCTATTACATGTTTATAAACAATTGACTGTATAATTGCTAATTTACATCGTTAGGATACAACTGAGAATGACTCTTGAAGCGTTCGTTCTACAGACACGAAACCAACTTTGTTTCACACGTTTAGCCTATACCCAGTTCATATGATGAAACATTTATTGATTTTACAGATGCTAATTAGCGTAATTAGCATAATTAGTGTTGACTAGCTATTAAGCTGTTTCTTTACTTATGCTGATTAGCGTATTCAGCATTATTTTGAACCGTTCGAGCTACAGAAAAAAAACTCTAATTCAAAAGTTTACACTATCCCCAGTACATATAATGAAACCGTTGTTGATTTTACGTATGCTAATTAGGGCATTTACCGTTAATTAACTATTAGGCTGTATCTTTTGAAGCGTTTGAGCTACAGACACAAAACCAACTTTGTTTTACAAGTTTAAGCTATCCCTACTGCAAATTAAGAAACGGTAATTGATTTTACATATGCTAATTAACGTTATTACCGTTAATTTACTATTATGTTTTGAACCGTTCGAGCTACAGACACGAAACCAACTTTTTTACACCAGTTTAGGCCATCCCTACTTCAAATTAGGAAACGTTTATCGATTTAACATATGCTAATTTGCGTAATTAGCATGAATTAGCAATTAGGCTGTATTATTTGAACCATTCAAGCTACAGACACGAATCAAAGATTGTTTCACACGTGTAGGCTATCCCCACTGCAACTTATGAAATGGCAAAAGATTTTACATATGCTAATTTGCGTAATTAGCATTAATTAACTACTAGGCTGTAACTTTTGTACCGCTCAAGTTACAGACAGAAAACTGACATTGCTTCACCAGTTAAGGCTATCCCCAGTTCATATAATTAACTCTTTATTGATTTTACGTATGCTAATTAGCATAATTAGCGTTAATTAACTATTATACTATATCTTTGAAACCGTTCAAGCTACAGACATGAAACCAACTTTGCTTCACCAGTTTAGCTATCCCCTGTTCATATAATGACACATTAATTTATTTTACCTATGCAATTTAGGCTGTTTCTGTTGAACTGTTCGTGCTACAGACACGAAACCAACTTTGTTTCACACGTTTAAGCTATCCCTACTGCAAATTATGAAATGGTAATTGATTTTACATATGCTAATAAGCGTTATTACTGTTAGTTTTCTGTTAGGCTGTATCTTTTGAACTGTTCGAGCTACAGACACAAAACCAACTTTTTTTACATCAGTTTAGGCTGTCCCTACTTCAAATTAGGAAACGTTTATCGATTTAACATGCTAATTTGCATTATTAGCATTAATTTGCAATTAGGGTGTATTTTTTTAACCGTTCGAGCTACAGACACAAATCCAACTTTGTTTCACCAGTTTAGGCTATCCCTTTTTCAAATTAGGAAAAGTTTGATTTTATGTATGCTAATTTGGGTAATTAGTGTTAATTAACATTTAGGCTGTATATTTTGAACCGTTGGAGCTACAGACACGAAACTTTGTTTCACAAGTTTAACCTATCCCCTCTGGAAATTATGAAACTGTTATCGATTTTACATATGCTAATTAGCGTAAATAGTGTTAATTAACTACTAGGCTGTATTATTTGAACTGTTCGAGCTACAAACACGAAATCTGCGATTGGTAAAAATAATAACTTGTCTAGTTATTATTATTATTATTCCTCCAGCTCTACAGCCTAAACGGTAAAAGCTATAAACACGAAACCAACTCTAAAACGTCCCATGTGCTCAAACTCGGGTTGCTTGAGCAGATCTTTTTGATAGCTATCATACTTTTTATACTATATCAATATTTAAATGAGCCACCAATGTATTTCAATTGGAAAAAAGTGTCCATAGACTTGAATGGTAAAAAAGTCAAAAATTCTAGATGCATCTCCTCCTACATTTTTTAAGCTATCAAGTCCAAACCAATGCCAGGATTTTCAGACTGGCCCAACTTGAGTTGATTGTATTCAGATTTTTGATACTATGTTTACTTTTGTAATT
The DNA here is from genome assembly GCA_016801175.1 of Esox masquinongy. NCBI lineage: Eukaryota > Metazoa > Chordata > Actinopteri > Esociformes > Esocidae > Esox > Esox masquinongy. The sequence goes on along the minus strand of JACXGI010015813.1, from coordinate 3,474 downwards.
ATTAACATTCAAAGCTTGCATAAATTAACATGTGTTTCAATGAGACCCAAAGTAATAGACATGTTTCAATTCAAAATGTTCATGCTTTAGGGCCAATCAACATTTGATAACAATTTTAAAGATTTGAGGCTATCCTAAATAAGAATTCTATTACAAGTTTATAAACAATTGACTGTATAATTGCTAATTTACATCGTTAGGATATAACTGAGAATGACTCCTGAAACATTCAAGCTACAGAAAAAAAACTGACTCTCATTCAAAAGTTTAGACTATTCCCAGTTCATATAATGAAACCTTTATTGAATTTACATTTGCTAATTAGTGTATTTACCTTTAATTAACAATTAGGTTGTATCTTTTGAACCGTTTGAACTACAGACACGAAACCAACTTTGTTTCACACATTTAAGCTATACCCACTGCAATTTATGAAACCGTACTTGGTTTTACGTATACAAATTTGCTTAATTAGCATAAATTAACTACTAGGCTGTATCTTTTGAACCGTTCAAGCTACAGACATGAAACCAACTTTGTTTGACCAGTTTAGGCTATCCCTCCTTTAAATTAGGAAAATGTCTTTCATTTTGCATATGGTAATTGGTGCAATTAGAATAAATTAACTACTAGAGTGTAACTTTTGAACTGTTGGAGCTACAGACACAAAATCAACTTTCTTTCACCAGTTTCGCTAACCCCACTTTAAATTATGAAACTTCTTTTGATTTTACATATGCTATTTAGTATAATTAGTGTTAATTAACTATTTTCCTATATATTTGAAACAGTTCAATCTATGGACATGAAACCAACTTTGTTTCAACAGTTTAGCTATCCCCACTACAAATTATGAAACATTTTGTTTGTGGACTACAGCTCTGCATTCAACACTGTTGTGCCTGCCAAGCTTGTTCCTAAGCTCAGGACCCTGGGACTTAAAACCTACCTCTGCAATTTGATCCTGGACTTCCTGATGGGCCGACACCAGGTGGTGAGAATGGGCAGCCTTACCTCCTCTACACTGACCCTGAGCCCCACTGCGTACTCAGTCCCCTCCTGTACGCCCTGTTCAAACACTACTGCGTGGCCACACACAGCTCCAACATCATCCTCAAATTTGCGGACGACACTACCATCCTGGGTCTCAAACAACAATGCTTACAGAGAGGAGGTAAGGAACCTGGCTACATGGTGCCAGGACAACAACTTATCAATGTCTGTAAGACTAAAGAAATGATCGTGGACTTCAGGAAGCGGCAGAGGGGGGGTCATGCCCCCATACACATCGATGGAGCTGAAGTGGAGAGAGTCTCCGAATTCATGTTTCTCGGTGTGTTCATCAAAGATGACCTCACCTTGTCCAGACAAGCGAACTTGGCAGTGAAAACTGCCCAAAAATGACTATACTTCCTGAGGAGACTCAAGATATTTGGCATTTCTGCAAAAACTCTCACCAAGTTCTACAGGTGCACCACTGAAAGTACCCTCTCAGGCTGCATTACTGCCTCGTATAGCAGCTGCTCCGCTGCAGACCAAAAGTCCCTCCAGAGAGTGGTAAAGTCTGTGGAGCGCATCATCGGCTGCCATCTCCCCTCTGTGCAAGACATCTACCATACACGATGCCTGAGGAAAGCACGGATCATCAAAGACTACAGCCACCCAGGCTGTGGTCTGTTCACACTGCTGTCGTCTGGTAGACGCTACCGGAGCATCGGAGCACGCACTTCCAGACACAAAAACATTTTTTTTCCCTTCAGGCCATAAGGCTCCTCAATCAGTAACACTGATCCATGATCATATCGATAACACACAAACATTCCAGATGCTCTGATGCCCTTTCAGATACTTTAATGGACATTAGAATATTTAAAATCGATACTAGTTTACATTATCTTTTTCAATGTATATTACTGCCATACTTGCCAGTTCTACAATATTCAGTAGTACTACCAATATTGCTGCAAATCTACAGTACTCTTTTTAAACTGCTGCTATGTACAGTGTTATGTATATGATCGCATTATCCTCTTCATATATCTGAAGCTGTGTGTACATTTTCTTCTTAATTCTCACTGCGTAATTGTCAATCAACCAATCAGTCAATCAAATTTATTTATAAAGCCCTTTTTACATCAGCAGTTGTCACAAAGTGCTTTTACAAAACACCCGGCCTCAAACCCCAAGGAGCAAACAACAGTAGTGTTGAAATTCAATAGTGTAGGAATTTCAGTGGCTAGGAAAAACTCCCTGAGAAGGCCGAAATTTAGGAAGAAACCTAGAGAGGAACCAGGCTCAGAGGGGTGACCAGTCCTCTTCTGGCTGTGCCGGGTGAGCATATTAAGATTAAAAATTGTAATAGTTAATAAATGCATGTGGGCTGAGTCCAGAGCCTATTTAAACTTAGTCCAGGTTGGAAGCATGACCAGATGGACAAAGACAGGGACAAAACGGGTGGGGGGGAGACCTCATGTCCTCCTAAGTTTAAAACAGAGCAGGAGACGGAAAATTTAGAAAATACATTCCTTAGATCTACAAGGATTTATAGCGGAGAAGGAGAACTGACCCTACTCCCCCAGCACAATGATATAGCAGCGTGTAGTGTGCAATGCCACCATTCATAAGCTTATTGCACTCATATGTAACTAATATTTCAATAACTCTATCAATTGCTGCTAGGTCACACTGTTCTGTATATTACTGCCATACTTGCCATATCTAAATGTTCAATAATACTACCCAGATTGCTGCTCTACCAAAATACTACCCAGATTGCTAGTTTACAGTACCCTTTTTTTTATTGCTGCTAGTGTACAGCGTTTTGTATATTGTTGCTTTATTTTATTATTATTTTCTGTCTAGCTATATTTTTGCTTATACACTCTTAACTCTAACTACGTAGTTTGTCGGGTGCCTTGTCTTAAAAATTTCATTGTACTGGATGACGCTGTGTTGTTCGGTGCATTTGACAAATAAACCTTGAAACCTTAATAATTGATTTAACAACTCACTATTATGACTTAATATAACATAGTTATAATTAACTCATAATAGATCATTAAGTACTGTTCTCTGTCACTGTTCTGTGTCCCTGGATAAACATAGCTACTACACTGATCAAACATATAAATTATGCATGTGAATTGTTGGTCATATGTTTCATTCTTGAGCTAAAATAAATCCTAGAAACTTTACATACTTGCACATTTCACATCTGTATTCCTTGTAATGGGTGAAATCCTTAGATTAGGGACTAATTAATTCATTTGAATTGGCTAATGTCAGGGGCACGGGTGAGGATCCAATCGCGGACTGGGAGCGAGTGGGAAAAGGGCAGGTAGTGTGGACGGGGACGGGAGGTAAGGCGTTTAACGTAACGGCGGCGAAGGGGCAGACGAGCGATAGGCAGAGTGGTCAGGGACGGGCAGAGAGTCGGTACACGGGCTGGCGGCAACAGTACAGTCAGGGAGCAGG